>SNQJ01S0118115.1:3952-27581 GCA_010110895.2 Picea sitchensis
CATTTATTATATCTAATTACCCATTTATTATATCTAACTACTATAGTGGGCCTTATTTAATAATATAGTGGACCTAGTCCACCTTACATTGAATGACCTCCACTATTATCACTATGGGCCCTCTGGGCCCCCCCACTACCTCTTTAGCTACCTTACACAAAGGAACTAACATGGAGGATACCCTTCTTCCCAGGGAGGCTTCTATCATATCTGACGTCCCACTAGTCGCAAAGCTCCTCCCTCACGAGCCTCCTACGAACTCGTCGACTCCACCAGTTCATGATTTCACCTCTCCCCAAAGCCATATCCTAGTTTGGGAAATAGTTCCCCAAGCCATTACTCAAATCCACTTCTTTTACCCTCCACTAGGCATATAATCTTTCCAAGTGGCCGCAACGCTTACCCTCCCTAATATGGTGTTGGAAATTCCAGTTTGGTATTTACATCCACCAGAGATGGTCCCTCAACCATCCCTTCCCCCCCAAATAGAAGGAATCCCAATGGAAATTCCCATACTCACTCCCACCATACCCTCTATACCCCCACTCACTAACCTCCCTACCACAACTGGGGGCAGGCGAAAGAAGAAGGAGCCCACCGCTCCACTTCCCCCACGCATCCAACCTCCTTGCACGCTATGTGAGAAAGACAGACACCCAAGCAACAAATGCCCATCTCTACCTGAGTTATGTAACTTAATTCAACTCAATCAAACACCATCACCGCTCATCAGTGTAGCAAGTACTGCCACTACCTCCCCTAACACAAGTAGCAAAGGGCTACAAACCAAATTCGCTTGTGCCATATGTTCAGAATATGGCCATTATACACACCATTTCCTAGCACTACCTCAATTCTGGTAGACATTAGTCGTAGTACACCAAAGCTTCCAGCACGAACCCAATCTAGCTACATCATCCCTACCAAACATCACTGAAATCCATTATGTCATGACTTCACTCAATGAATGTATGAGATGCCCTTGCTCTCTATGTGAATCCTTAGATCATTTTACGTATCAATGTCCTATGATCATTGAATACAAGAAATGCCAATCGACCCTGATTCAAACCCCTATGCCCCCTACAAAATCGATGATTAACCTTGCCTCATCACTAGAGATTCTTCATATCATTTCTCCTGAACCAAAGGCACTCCCTATTCCATCATGGTTCTTGGATGACTTATCCAAGGGTTTACCCCCAAATCCCCTCAATTCTCCTGTTCATTTCCCTATGGAAATTTTACATCCAACTATCACGGGTACTCCTTAGTACCTTGATATTTGGTTTATGTCGAGCGAACCATACTCCAAAGGACACCCCAAAGGAAAACCACACAGTGACAGTCATCAATATCACTCTTTCAGATCTCTTGTATTCCCGTCAATTCCACTGTGAGAAGGACATACTCAAATAATTAAACACCCCTGACTACCCATGGGATGCGCTACACCACCAAGCACTCTTATTTCAACAAGAAGCCTTCACGCTTCCTAACCAACACCCCATATACACAGTCGAAACCAAGGATTTTATCCCATCAGGGGATATTGACTGGTTCAACAACCCCATCCCTACCCCTGATGCTTTTGAAGAAGGCAACATGGCCAACATTTCCCCGACCATCAAAATCGATATTTCCATAAAAAATGGAGTCGTCGAGGAAATCGCCATTGGTGCCACATACACTCCTAAATAAATCACCACCTATAAATCCCTCTTCCAAGAATATCGAGATATTTTTTCCTGGTCATACACAAAAATGCATGTCCTTGATCCCTCTATTGTCGAACATCGCATAGACACATGGCCTAATATCACACCGATTCGCCAAAAACAACGACCGCTATACCCATCCAAAGCAATGAGCATTAAAGCTAATATTGACAAGTTACATGCAGCTGGGTTCATCTACCCCATCGCCTATACCTCATGGGTTTCTAACCCTGTACCTGTTAATAAAAAACAAGGCACTATTCGTGTGTGCATGGACTTTCGCGATCTCAATCACGCCTATCACAAAGACAACTATCCAACGCCTTTCATCGATCAAATTATCAACAAATGCATAGGCCACGAGGATCTGTCCTTCATGGATGGTTTGTCTGGTTATAATCAAATCCAAATCCATCCAACCGATCAATACAAAACCTCATTGACCACCCCTTGGGTTACTTTTTCATATCGTGTCATGCCTTTTGGCCTAAAGAACGCTGACGCAACTTTCCAATGGGCTATGACATACATTTTTCACATTTTGGCTCATATCATCCTTACATACTTGGATGACCTCACATCTCGATCCAAAAAATGCACCCAACATCTTGATGATTTACGGATCATCTTCCAATGGTGTCATCAGTACAACATCTTCTTGAACCCCCTCAAGTGCGTGTTTTGTGTCATTGTCGGGTGCCTCCTCAAATTCATCATTTCCCAAAGCAGTATTACCATGGACCCCCTCAAAGTCCAGGCCATCACAGAAATTCCACCCCCCCAAAATTTACGCCAACTCCAGAGCCTACAAGGAAAAGCTAACTTTTTATGGTGATTTGTCCCAGACTATGCCACTTGAGCACACAATTTCCTTCACTTACTATGCCACAGCATCCCATTCCACTGGGATGAACATGCCAAAAAAGAGTTTGATGATCTTAAAATGGCACTCTCCAACACCCCTTTAATTAGTTCACCCAACTATAATCACAACTATATCCTCTACATATCAGCATTAGCTGTCTCATTAGCAAGAGTTCTCGTTCAAATTGGTGATGATGAACGTGAGCATGTCATTTACTACATTAGTAAAAACCTTTTAGGGCCACCCTTGAAGTATAATCATGAAGAGAAACTAGCCCTTGCAGTCATCCTCACAGTCTAGAAACTGCACCATTACATTCTGCTTCGCATGACTAGGGTCATAGCAGATTCCAACCCCATGCAATACTTGCTCAGTCGTCGGAAAATTAATGGAAAATTTTCCCGATGGATCGTTATCCTTCATGAGTACGATCTCAAATTTTCAACACCCAAGAGCAAGAAATCTCTCGTCCTCACAGAACTTGTCACAACCTTCCCCTCTAATACTACCAGTGCCCCTGTCAATAACGACTTCCCCAATGAACATCTCTTTTATATCACTTTGGATGATCCTTGGTACGACGACCTCCTCGTCTACCTCCGAACCCAAAAGTTCGGTAACCACCTCTCATGAGATGATCGTCGTCGTATTTTCCACCAGGCTCCCTGGTATCTCCTCATTGGAGATATCTTATATCGGTGAGGGGTCGAAACCATACTCCATCGATGCTTGATCATTGACGAGGCCGATAGAGTCTTGAATGACTACCATAGCAACGTGTGTGGGGGCCATCTTTCAGGGATGTCCACTGCTCAAAAAATCATTTGAGCAGGTTATTTTTGGCCTACATTGTTTCACGATTGCATTCATGCGATGAAGCGATGTGATAAATGTCATCTTTATGCCAACAAAGCACGAGCAACACCCGCTCTTCTTCACCCAGACATTACTGCCGGACCCTGTTGTAAATGGGGCATCAACTTCATGACTTGTAATCCCCCATCCAACAATGGACACAAATACATCATTGTCACAGTCGATTACTTCACAAAATGGGCTAAAGCCATGCATACCTTCAACAACACCACTGACACTACAACGCACTTTTTCTTTAATCACGTCATATCCTGCTTTGGAGTACCACTCCAACTAGTCTCTGATCACGGGAAACATTTTGAGAATGAGATTTTCGTCGAACTCTCATCCTGGTTAGGATTCTCCCATGAGTATGCCTCACCATATTACCCTCAGTCCAATGGACAGGTCGAAGCAGTTAACAACGTTCTCAAAACCATGTTACAACACATGGTTAACAAACATAAGACCAATTGGCATCATATGTTATTTTCCGCGCTATGGGATTACGTACGGCTATGAAAATGGCCACTGGTTTCACACGATTTCATCTAGTCCACGGAGTCGAGGCCACTCTTCCTATTGAGTGCGAAATCCCCACCTTACGCACCACAATTGAGCTATTACCCGACACTGCTCCAATGGAGCAGCGTTTTCTGAACTTAGAGTCCTTGGATGAAGATCATTGATCTTCATTACAGAACAATGAGGCAGCCAAAAAATGGTCAAAGGCCACCTTTGATTGCCATGTCAACCTTCGCTCATTTCATGAAGGCAACCTCGTCCTTGCTTATGATATCACTCACGATACCCTTGGTCATGGAAAATTTGAGTCACTATGGCATGGACCCTACATTATACAACATTTCCTCACCAAAGGTGCATACATCCTGTCTTTCCCCGAAGGCCTCTTCTCTCAAAGAACCCGTCAACGGGCTATACTTAAAGAAATTTTATGCCTAAGCGTAGCCATTCGACATTAGGTTATTTTTTTATATAGTGCTTTTAATATTTTTTCCATACCTCATGTCTAAACTATCATTTGTGTTATTGACATATGCTTCCTCCATCAGCCTACCACATCGGTTACGTCGACACCGCCAGCCGTTGGACACAAAATCTCACTTCGGTAGCTTGGGCCCTCTATACCCCCTCACATGAACTGCTCCACTCTAGCGGCATATGTTTGGGTTCAACAACCAACAACCAAGCTGTGTACACTGTTGTCATTGGCCTCCTCTCCGATGCTAGCCATCATCGTATTCACCACCTTAGTGTCTTACTTTACTCCCAACTAGTCGTCCTCCAACTCAACAATGTGTGTCGTGGGTCGCGATCCTTGCCTTTTTCGCAAATATCTGCAAGTTAGAATTTTATCTCGACATTTTGATTTGATTACATTTAAACATATTCCAAGACAATTTAATCAAATCACAGATAACCTAGCTAACATTATACTCGATTGGCATATATCACATCAAGATACCTTTACACACACATAAACCATCAAGAGCCTATCACAACATATATAGATTAGACATCATAAAAAACACACATGTAAACATCACAAAGACCCCAAAATGTATACTCATATATATATATATATATATATATATATATATATATATAAATCGATCAAAAGTTCCATCAACATGTTTACATACACATAAAATACATCGTATACAAAATCCGCAGGCCAGTGAAGCACCTTGGTACAAAACTAGTGTCATTACACCAAAATGGGCTCACCAACCTATATATAGTATACAAAAATACATAGAGAGACACTCAAGGTGCCTCTAGAGCACCACCTCCTGCCCCTCCCTCAGGCGGTGGTGCCCCACCCACTATCGGTCCCTCCAAACCTTGAGGTAACTGCCCAATCATCGCAACACCTGCTACTGTTTCTCACCGAACAACGGACCGCCACATCAGCGAAACTCCCACACACTTCTCCAGGATGCCCTCATCCTGGATGCATGACCACATGCCCTCAGGAACTCCCTGTAGCACTTCTTCCAAGCGGTGGAAAATATCCTCAAAATCTCCCCCGGCCTCCACCGGAGGAGCATGCGATGGCTCGACACCAGGGTCATCAAAATGATGTCTCCTAGCTGCTCTCTCATTGCCAGCTGGTCTTGCCTCAACGTCCTTGTGCCGATGTCTCTTTCTTTCCCGTGGCTCTCCTTGTGGCGGCCTCACCGACCCCTAACGAGCCGACGCTCTCATCAACTCAACCTCCTGACCACGGGGTCCCACATCTACACATACAAACAAGCAAAATATAGCATCAACATCCATCTATACATAATACATGGTCATACTATCTCAAATATCAACATATCAAACAAATCACAAACATGACTCGGTGGTCAAAAACCTCTCCTAGAGGTAACACCATATCCGAATCACCCCGGAAGTCAACCCCACAATATGGATACTGCAGTATGATCTGCGGCATCTGCTGCCACACCTAGCGAATCAAAATCATCGTCCATCGCTTCAGTCACAACTCTCGCACACCAAGTGCACCCAATAAAACCCTAGGGTGCAACATCGACACCCTCTCCAAAAACCAAGCCACCAAGATGGACCCAAAGGCAAAGTCCCCCGAGTTCGTAGTCCGACACCTGTCAAGCTGCCCTACCATCTTGGCATGCAACATCAAGCCCTAGGCAAGATGCTCTCCTGCCAGTGCCCTCCCCATAATCCTCAGCTGACCACCACTGATCCTCTATGTCGAGAGGGACCCATATACCCTCACAATCATTGTTGCTACACAGTGATGAACTAAAGCATCCATAGCCCCGATACTCACTATGGAGCCTGACATAAAGTTCTCCCTCAAACAATACCTTCAGCCCAAGGTAGCCAACTGCCCATCCCCAAGTAATAAATGCTCTGTCGGTAGGGGCGCCCCTCGAAAAGGGAGCACAGTTAGAAAGTACACATCCTCCACTACAGTAAAGGCTAGCTGCTCTCCCCGCACCATAAAACAATGTAGATTCGAACTCCACATCTGGATCAAAAATTAAAGAAGATACTCCTGAGCCCATATCAAAGGGCACTCGAAGAACTTCAGTAGCCCACAGGCTGCCAAAGTGGCATGAACCGTCGACTCCTCAATAGTCATGGCCTCCCTCAGCTGTGACCAGTCCCACTCTTGCAAGTGGACCAAAATCCTCCCAATGATCGCCCACAACCACATAATACAGTCCTAGATTAGCCATATCAAACATAAAACACATGAAAATCTCCAAAAATATGAGTTTTTTGCACCCGTCAGCCTTGCCTCCAAGGCGCGGTTGTTTACCCCTCAGGCGCTCACACATGTGTGCCTGTTTAAACCCATAGGCATGCACACATGAGTGCCTGTCCACCCCACAGGTGCACACACATGCACACCTGCTCACCCCACAGGCACACACAGATGCACGCATGTTCATCTCACAGGCATGCATGAATGCACGCCTGCCCACCATACAATGACGCCTTCATGCACCCCTATGACATACACAGGCGTGCATCATAGTACGTCTGTCCACTATACAACTACACACCCATGCGTGACTGTTTAGCTAACAGGCATGCAGTGTGTGGGTTATTAGAGAATAGGCATGCACACATGTGCACATATTTCTGGATCACCCACACATTGGGGGGCCCACACCCACAAAACCTCCTGTACGGCCCTCTGTACAGGCCCTGCCCACAAATAAGAAACCTAATTCTATGCAGGATGATAAGACCACTAACCTGAAGCTCACTGGTCCTGAATCGACTGCCTCATTCTCCTAGAATCTCCAAATATCCTCTAAATATCTCTCATCCAATCACTCTGACAGCAGGTACAAATGAGGTGGCAATGTGGGCCTTACAACTATATATCAGCCTTTCCGCCAAACTTCCAAACACCATTCCATGAGCTCCAGGTGTCTGTTTTTTTATCCGTCTTCAGCCACGGGATCAACATCCCGTCATCTACATCAAGACAGTCCCTGGGCCATTTTTTATCCTTAGCCCCTGAGGTGCCATTTTTTTCATACCCCATCCAGGTACACATGCTCATGTTCAAAATTATCACATAAATGGTTGTATGTTCGATTCTCTTCAGATATTTTTCACGTCAGGTATTTGGTTTTCATGTGTGTAGGTACTTGGTTATCATACATCAGCACAACCCCTTCGGGTATATAATCAACACTAGCATGTAATCATTCCCTCTAAATCTCAATTGCATCTCCAGTCACACCCTCTGAAATTTACCTTTAGGATCCCCATATTCGGCTCTGCAGTACCACCACCTCCATTGCATTTTGGGTACTGTCACCTGGTAGCACTCTCCCCCACATGAGTTGTCCCATTCATAGTACCCCTTGGCACTTTGACACTCATGCTATTTTTTTTCAACCCTTTAGGGATGGGAGTCCCGATAGTCTTACACCATGTTGTGAATCATCCACATACTCCTTCTCCTCATTTTTCTAGCTTTCCCCATGGACTCCCATGATTATTTGTTCAAGGTTCTCTTTTGACTGCACCTCCGCAGTATCATTAACCCTCCATTTCATCCACAATTAGTTTTCCCATCTGCAAATTTCCCTCCATTTCATCTACCTCATACAGAAACCCACCCATGGGGCCCCCAACCTCCACCAATTCTCCAAGCAAAATGCGTCCTAACCAGCCCAACCATATTGCATTAGGGCACCCGTTTCTGTATTTGTACACTCATCCCAAATCATTCTTTATAAATTGTAAAAAGCCTTTGTTTCCAGCATTTACATATCTTTTTGTCGTCATCTTTGGTGACCTTCTTGTCTTTTTGGCAAACGCAACCCATGTTGCCCTTGGTTGGGGCACTCCTTATCATCTACGCAAGTTGACATCATCCATATACTCTGAGTATCCCACAGGCCACCTACTTCTGCTCTCTGAGTTTGTTCACTTTGTCCCACCTCTAGCACAACTTATCCCACATCTTGTTGTCCCCCTGACACTCGACCTAGTTGAATGGTTGTGGCCACCATATACCCCCAACCAAGGGAAGTCTTGAGTCTTCATACATCTTGACTTTGTCCATGTACCTCCTCAGTTCCTAACCTCACTTAGTAGATTTCACGAAGCCCTTTGCTTCTTGGAGTCGCGCCCCTGTTTTGTCGACATCAACATAGTTTTCCAAAAGGGCGACAGTATCTTGACTCTCATTTTCCCTTTCAATGAGAGGTCTCAGACGGCACAGGGAGAACCATAATTGCTCCTTGTTGTCGTTGACCCCCATAACATTCGAATTCAACACTTTCTTATGTTACGGTGGGTCTTACTTTGCAACTATTGCAGTTGTTTCTTATATTTGCTGAAGACCTCTGAACTCGGACGGGCTATCAATGCCTACAAAATTCATGATACGTTTTACAGGTGTCATTGCCAACTATTCAGAGTGTGTTCCTCCTCAGAATTGTCCTCTGCCTTTATCACACAACGCACATGAGGGCGCTGTAGTTATCTACATCAACACATAGTTTAAGTTACTGTACAATACCCTTCTTTTATGAGTTACATGACATGAGCATGGGGCCTGCCCACCTCATTTGTACACATTTTATTTTACAGAACTTACAAAAGGTTGGGTCCTACAAGTTCCCTTCTCCCTCCAACATTTCACTCTTGATACTCTCACTATCGCTCTCTCTTACAATGACACTCTCAATAGAAGAAACATTGAAGAATTTTGGCTATACGTATGCTCCTAACCTCATCCATCAGGGGGCATCTGTTATCACTGAAATTTTGTCCACAAATGGTCATAGGAATCTAGCAGCTTCAAACAATTATGAGTTCACCCATGGACCAAACTTATGAAAAAATCATTTCCAAAGGGTCCAAAACTATACAACCAGTTATAAAATTAAGGTACACTATGACTACACAAGGCGTGCGCGCACATGTGCCATCCAGAAATGCAAGAAAAGTGCACATGCACATGATGCACGACTGTGGTCGCTAAAATCCGTGCACATCTAAGAACGACGCATTTATGATATTGGTCGGCCTCCCACCCACTTCTGGTTTAGCTTCCAAGTTGATTTGACATCCAAATCTTGGCTAGATTCGACTGGGTGGCTGGTCAAAGACCTAAAAATCCCCTAAACAACCCCTTTTCACACTAAAATCTGGTTGCACAATACCTCAAAGTGGTGCTATAAAACAAGGCCATGGGTGCACTGCATTTTCAAGGAATTCATTTGCAAGGTTATGCTGCTGCTATTCTCTTGGGGAATCCTCTTTTCTCATCAAGAGCATACTAGCATCATTACATTTGGGCAATCCATCTCACCTCCTGAGTGGATTAGCTTGGGATTCTTTAACCATTTCTTTCAAAGTTGTAAGAAGAGCTTAGTTGTGGGGGTCCAAGAGCCCTCCCTTGGAGGAAGAAGGGACCCAAAGTCCTTGTTCTTCTTGGTGTTTTCTTTTCACTAATATAATCCTTGCCATTGGTGACATGAGTCTTATTGTTTTTTTGTTCTTATGTCCTTATGCTCAATAGTTTACTTGTTCTTTCATTTCTTAGTTTAATTCTTAGCTTGTTCTTTTATGTTTCTTTTTCTAACCCTTTCCTTTACTGTTGTCTTACTTAGCTAACCCAACTAAGCTTGTAAGCACCTCTGTTTTGCTCAGGTGACAAAAGAGGTGCAACACCTAGCTTGTCCCTTAGTAGCCAAGGAAATCTTTAGGTATAACATAAACCATGTTCTTACATACGCTAGACAAGAGGTTCCCCAAAAGTGATATTATTACCCAAGGAAATAATGAAAATAAGGAGGTCAAAATTGTTGAACTCCAATCTCATATGGGGAATATTTTAACACATTTGGAGATCATAAAGATAGAGTCCCAAAATCATGATCATTCATCACTCCAATATCCACATGATTGAGGTTTCAACTCGAGACCAAGGAACTACTTAATTCATAAGATAGACATGAGGAAGTTTTATGGTAAAGATCCTATAACATGGATATTTGAGATGGATAAATTATTTGATATACACCGAGTGACAACTTTACAAAAATTCATCCTTGCATCCTTGTATTTAGAACCCAATCAATTTATTTGGTACTAATGACTTTGTGAATGGAAAAAATATTCTATTTTCCCTGGGTCCATTATAAGGATGAATTGATAGAACATTATGAGGATATTAAGAGAAACAGACTCTTTATTCAATGGATAAATATACGACAAAGAGGCCCAATTATAGAGAACATTCAACAATTTCAAAAGCCAAGTTTCTGAGCGAGGAACATTCCAAAGGATATTTTGTTAGATCTCTTTATGGTCACCTTAAAGGAAAGCATTCAACATGAGGTGCATCTCTTTGAACCTAAATCCTTGGAGCATGTTTTAAGTGTGGCAAGGAAAGTTGAATGTAAAAAAATGACTACTAGAAGGGTGGTCACTAACAACTATAGAGATCACTCTATTATCTCTCCTAATATCACTCAACCTACAAGGTTGACACCTCAAAAAATGGATGAAAGAAGAGCAAAGGGACTATGTTTCAATTGTGACCGCAAGTATAGTAAGGGGAATTAATTCGATGAGAGGAAATCATTCTACATAGATTGAGAAGAGGAAGAAGACCACCAATTGGAACTATAGGAATATATAGAAATAGAAGAGACTAATCCAACCATGTCTTGTTTGTCTATTTTTACATGTAAATCTATGTGATTAATTTCACATATGAGAAATGCTTCCTAGTGAACCAATAGTAACACCCTAGCTATTATCACTGAACAATTCTACATTGAAAAATATTGATTGAAAACATATGCAGTGGAAACACAAAAGATTAGAGATGAATCATCAACACATATGAAACACAATTTCAGTTCTGTAATCTTGTTATCATCAGAAATATTGAGGAAAAAACCATCCCTCCCATCCAATACAATATTACCAAAAATACGAGGACAACCTTGTCCTCCAAAGTCACCAAAGCTGAGAACAACCTTGTCCTCCAATAACCATACAAATCATAAAGCCAAACCCCCAAAATAACCTGAAAATATTATTTTCCCGCAAATAAGTTGCATACCACCTGCACAACCTATTGAGGTCACTTTACATAAGCCTATATGAACCTACCCCTAACTAGAAGAGATTGTATAGATGTACATGATTGTTCTTGCAGAAACCCAAGTATGTACGTGACTATTCCGACTACAACCCATGTACATGTGAAAACCTATACGAAAAATTTGTATGACTCACTCAATTTTGTACAATATCTTCCTTCCAAGGTTGTCTCTCTCTCGCACACGTGAAGTGTGCCTTTCCCTACTAAGAATAGAAAATAGAGAGTCCTCAAACTTAGGCCATATTTTCTCCCCTAGAAGAATTTCCCTTTGCTGAAATCACCAAGCCTCCTAGCAAAAGTGCAAAGTCACTTATGTCATCTCCATTATGCACATTGATCTGATGTCACAATGACATCTCTCCTTTATATATGGGTTCAATGAGTGAATTTCAGATCCCTTCCTAAAATCAATAATTTAATTAGAATATTTTAATCCTCTTTATGGGTGTGGCACCCCCACACAAGCCCACGAATTCCATCAATGTTCCCATGAGGCCCGAGCCTCATTTCTAGGCTGAATTAACTGAAACAAAAGTCAAAACTAGTGCCAATGAAAATTCCCACATTCCTGTCACTTTATCCTCTAGTGAGAATACCTTCCGAAGCTACAAAAAATCAACACTCCCTCTTAGTTAGGGAGGTATCTCATCCTCCAACATCTGGATGCACCACTATCACTCATAGTATATATCGCTCTGGATATACCACCTTATTTGTACTCTAATAGTCCAAACTAGCTACTCCCTCTATCATTCTGGCAAATGGGTCCTCAAATACTATCACAATAAGTTCTATTGTCAATATTTTCTGACTGACTGCATCCTTGGTCACTGGAACACATCCATATATCCAATCTATCTGACTGGCCACATCCATGGTCACTAAGGAAAAATATGTCTGACTAGCCACATCCTCAGTCACTAAGGAAAAATCTGTCTGACTAGTTGCATCCTTGGTCACTATAGAAAATACTACTAAAACACATGGATACTCCATACATTTCTCACATTCCCTAGAATCCACCTTCCTCTGAAGCTCTTGTCTAGCCTCCTCTATCACAGTAGGATAACCTACTGAAATACATGGATACTCCATGGAGGTCTCACATTCCCTAGAAGAATACTTCCTTTAAAGCTACTGTCTAGCCTCCTCCACCCATGAGACATGTCTGTCTTTCTTGGAAGATGTATCTCTCTCAATTGAACCCAAGGGGGAACTCCCTCTAGATTCCCATATCTCTCTCTGAGCCAACTTTCTCTCCCTTAGGTTAGGCTCAATCTAAGACCACATGTTACTTTTGAAAAATGACTCCCTATGAGTCTGCACAACCTCTGGGGTCATCTACTCATTGTCAATTTTCCTCTACACTATCCTCAAAGGACGCTCCTCCCTCTTGGATCCTGAGAGATGAATCCCAATGAACTTTGGCTCCCTCTGATCCGGTGCTATTGGTGTGGCCACCTGTCTCACCACTTGTGGGGATACCTACTCACTCTGAACCTATGTTGTTGGTGGGGCCATTTGCATCACCACTGGTGGAGCTACCTGCTCCTCCTCCTCTATCTCTCTACTAATGCTAGCCAAAACACTCATAGGATGGCCCCTCATACTATATAGGGTACCCTCCCTAATTCCAATAACTATTGTTTATATGAATCTAAACCATTTGGGCACAAACATTACTTGTCCATCTCAAAACAATATATGATAGCCCTTGCTCTCAATCTATGAGACTAAGGAGATACTCCTCTTAGGTTATGGCAACCAAAACACATTCAACACCCTCAATATCTCTCGTAAATAAAATTGAAATGATATTGTACTGCATCCTCATATTGAATTCTTAGCTCTCGTACTAATCTCTACAAATAAGTCTGATCCAGTCTCTATGAGAATTTCAAACAACTCTCATGCACCTGTCATATGGAAATATTCTCCTCTATCCACCAACCATCTCTCCCTCTTGGAGTCAATCCATGAAAGGTCGGAGACCAACCTGATCTCTCTTTGGAACCTGTCTACAACCTCATCAACCTTTGTTGTTGATGTTTGTTTCCTTCTTTGTCTTCCCCTCTGGAGTGGAAACTGTGAAGCATAGTGGCCAAAGTCATGGCACTCAAAGCACCTGATCCTACTAAGGTATTTCTTCCATCTTGGCTTTGGGGATTCTTCTCTCTCAGGAGAATCTCTTCTTCTTGATGTAACTCCTCTATCTAGAGAACCTCTTATTCCCCTCCTAGTGTGGGTTGTAAGGGCCTAGTTCTCATCACTACCATTCTTCACTATACCATCCAAATCATCCCTAGAAACCAACTAGGTTTCGTCCTAGATACAATGTGTCCATAACTTGTCTCACACACAAATCCCCTGCACAAATGGATCCCAGGACATGGAAAGACCTATCAAGGATACATTCACCAACTTGGCATCCTGCACTATCTCACCAATGGTTGTGAGACAATCTCAGATCTGAGTAATCTTAATAATTGAATCCACAACTATGTCTTCACTAGTCATCTTGACAATCTGAAGCTGATGCGTCAAGTGTAGCATCCTATCGATATTCTTGTTCTGGTATAGACCTACTAAAGCATCATACATATCCTTGGTAGTTTTGTTCTCAACAATGTGAGGAATCAAGTGGTCCTTCACAGACTCTAGCAATACCCATTTTTCCTTCACTTCCTTCCTCTTGTGGGATGCCAAATCCTGTGGATTGGTAAGGGATACAACCACACTCTCAATATATTCCTTGAGGTCATTCTCTCCCAATACAAGGAGAGAACTTGACTTCCAAGACTAGAAGTTTGTTTCCCCTTCCACCCTATCCTCAAGCTTCAATGTATTCACCATCTTGACCTACTCGGAACAAGAACAAGAACAAGAACAAGAACAAGAAAAACACTATTCCAGTGTTGTAGCCAATAATGTGTCTCAATATGATCCCCATCTCTTCAAATCCCAAGCTCTGAAACCATGTCAATTTTCACATGTAACTCTATGTGACTAATTTTAAGATCTGAGAATTTGTTTCCCAGTGAACCAACAATATTACCCTAACAGTTATCACTGAACAATTCCACACTAAAAATGATTGACTGGAAACATATGCAGTGGAAACACAAAATATTAGAGATGAATAATCAACACATAATCAACACAATTTCAGTTCTGTAATATTCTTATCATTATAAATATTGAGGGAAAAACCAACCCTCCCAGCCAATACAATATCACCAAAAATATGAGGAAAACCTTGTCCTGCAAAGTCACCAAAACTGAGAACAATCTTGTTCTCCAATAACCATACAAATCATAAAACCAAACCTCAACAATATCCTGGAAATATTCTCTTCCCAAAAATTTGTTGCAGACCACCTATACAACTTGTCAAGGTCACTTGATGTCATCTTGTATGGACCTACCCCTACCCAGAAGATATTGTAAGGATGTACCTGACTGTTTCTGCAAAAACCTGTGTATGTGTGCGACTGTTCCCACTGCAAACCACATACATGAGAAAAACTAAACAAACACTTCATACAAATCACTCCACTTCATACAATATATTCCCTCTGAGGTTTTCTCTCTCTCCCACATGTGAGGTTCTCCTTTCCCCGCTAAGAACATAAAATAGAGAGTCCTCAACCTTAGGCCATATTTTCTCCCCTAGCAGAATTTCCCTTTGCTGAAATCACCAAGCATCCTAGCACAAGTGCAAACTCACTTATTCCATATCCATTATGCACAATGATATTATGCCACAATGACATCTCTCCTTTATATATGAGTCTAGTGAGTGAGTTTAGGGGCCCTTCCTAAACTCAACAATTTAATTATAATATTTTAATCCTCTTTATGGGTGTGGAACCCCCACACAAGCCCACAAAGCCCATCAATTTTCCCATGAGGCCCTAGCCTCACTTATAGGTGAATTTCACTGAAACAAAAGTAAAAACTTGTGCCAATGGAAATTCCCACATGCCTAGCACCTTATCCTCTAGTGATAATACCTATTGAAGCTACAAAAAATCAACAATCATGCATTGGTTGGCATCAACACTCAAATTCTCAAAATATAAGGATATATAAAAAATAAAAAGGTCTCATTTTTTATTGATTTTGGTAGTAATGATAGCTTTATTATTTGCAAATTAGCCAAAATTCCAAATTGATTTATATATCCAACACCATAGTTCCAAGTAATGATTGAAAATGGAGGTCCCATAAATTGCTTAGGGAAGTGCGATAATAATAAGCTCACTATGAGGGAGTATTTATTGGATAGTCCAATTATTATAATCCAAATGGGTGGTGCCAATGTTGTATTAGGGGTCCAATGGTTACAATCATTGGGAAAATGGATCTTAATTTTTAGGATCTTTTCATGATATTTTCCTTCGAAAGAAAGAAAATTGAACTTAGAGGTATCCAAGGGAAACCATCTAAAGTTATAATCTCTAATGGAATGAAACAATTGCTAAAAAAGGGATACCATTGTAATATCCCCAAGTGGTAACCAAGTATATGAATGTATAAATGTACATATAGGCTAGTGAGCTAGGATGGGTTTTGGGATAGAGTATCTTGTATCTATGTGTGTATAGGACATGGAGCCTGTATGTTGTGGTTAGTGAGTCAAGATTTGTATTTTGTAATCACACTATCATATTAATAAAATACATCATTGCTACAAACCTTAGGACATAAAGAGTATGGGGGGCTAGGAATCCATGAGAGGGAAAGGGGGCTAAGGAACTTAAGAGAATGGTTTAAGATAGGGGGCTAAGACAAGGAATATAATAAAATATTCTTTAAAATTCCAAGCCTAAAGTTGATGTCATGCCTTTGTTTATCCTAAGTTCTTAGAGGTGAGACAATTTTTTGAGATATGGGAAGTGGTTTTGTGTTCCACTTGTCAAGTTATTTTTATGCATACTTAAGCTTTGAGCTTAATGTGTTTTGGGGGATCTTGTTTATGGAGGGGAATGACTACTGGGAAAAGGGGGACTATGTTTCGTATTGGTGAGATGAACTAGTGGAAAACAGGGGAGTTGTGAGCTATTTTTAGTGTTATATCGTAAATCCTTGGTGGTTTGGGTGTGAAGAATCAAGTTGTTAAGCTTGTAACCTTGTAAATCCTTGGTGGTTTGGGTGTGAAAAAGTAGGTTATTAGGATTTTCGATTAAGACTCCTTGTGAATAATCGTGTTTTTCAGGCATGTAACCCTGTAAATCCTTAGTGGTTTGGGTGTGAAGAACTAGGTTGTCAAGCCTATAACAATGTAAATCCTTGGTGGTTTGGGTATGAAGAATTAGGTTTCCAGGATCGTGGATTAAGAATCCTTGAGAGGAAGCAGTTTGTCAGATATGTAGAGTAAAATCCCAAGGCGAAGCCTTGCATTTTTGGGTTCTTTTGTCACAAGAGTGAGAAAAAGAGAATCCCTTAACTACCCTAGTAAGATAATAAGGCATAACAGAAATATGGTTAGCAAGTAAGTGGACTTGCAATTTAGAAAACAAGATACAAAGCAAGAAAATTGAAACTAAGAATAAGAAACAAAATAAATTAATATAAACACGTGATGCATGAAATTGAACACATGGAATGGTTACCCAATAGAATTGGATATTCGAATTGAGTGCACCAAGAGGATAAATATGGGGTAATGAATCCGCTATTCATCCTAAGGGAGGGTCCTTTGATCCCTAAAAAACTATAGCTATCACTCTCCAATGGTGAGTCTACAATGGTGAAAAATACCCAAGGCTTAGCTTCACAAGAGGTGTAAATCTAGCTCAATGCTACACTTGATAAAAAATTATGGCTCAAGGGAAAGATGGATTTCTCTAAGAGAATTATGAACAACACAACAATGCGATGGGTTCTTATTCTTTTTTACATACAATGATCCTCTATTTGTAGGAGGATGGAAAGATATTTCTCAACTAGTTACAAGTGTGAATGGGAGGCCTTTGGAGGTACCTCCCATCCCTTTCAATGATCCTTGTTGGAACACAATTGATCAGACTAGGGTCCTTCTCAAATTACCAACAAAAGAATATTGATGTATTCTATCACACTGGCATTTTCATCTTCCCGGAAGAGAACAAGTCTCACCCGAAGTGCGACCGAGACATAATGAATTAAGGAAGGGTAGGGAGAATGCTTTCTCAGATCTATGAGTCATCAAGATTACTACCACTCTTTTACAAGATATATTAACTATATCAAATACCTCAACACCTCAACACCTCATAACCCAAATAAAAATAATCGAGTTGTGCAATCCATCATAAAGAAAACAAAGACATCATGCATAAAAGATAGAACATCATATAATTCTTAGAACACAATCCTCATCATGAACATGTGTCTTTTCTTTTAAATTCCACCTCTGCTAACAGTCTATTATATTATAGATATTAATATAGATACATGCGTGTCTTACATCATACATATTCATACTTGATAGGACCAACACGTACTTATCAAAACAATACCAAGACATCTAGGATTTCCATCACTAGCTCTACAGTAATACAAGACTAGTTCTCCTTACAATTCATTCCTAGCTGATAACTTTCTTCTTACTTTAATTACTTTCCTTACCCTATCGATTGCAATAATTGTTTACCACCTCTCTCTCTATTCCAATACACTTCTTTATTTTCTTTATTGAGAACCTGTGATTTCTCTTCTCTTCTTGATTCCATTTCAATTATTCCCAAAACTAAATGTACGCTGGCCTCCAACTGTTTTTTGTTCCAACTCCTTTCTGTTGCGAACTCTTTCGCTCAACCTTATTTACCTTATTTTTCTTGGTTTTATTACTCTGTGCTATATTTTTAAACTTCTATACCTCAAAACGAAGGATATACCTCAAAACGAAGGGCCCAACATGCCCTAACCACAATTCTTGACTCACCCTGAATCAAGTCTTTGGTCCTTTCGTGGTTTCTTATTTAGCATGTGATCCTTCTACGACTTTTCTTTCTTCTTCTAGCCGCCTTCCATCCATGAATTAATCATTTTATTCCTTTCCTCCTGTTACACATTATTTTAGTCACCCCTACGATCATTAATGATGTAAACCTATCCTTTGTCTTTGGAAGGATCAGTTGCCTTAATCCCCGAAGAAGAAGGGAGAAGAACTTTGCCTGAGAGATGAAATCATATTTTCCTTTGTAAAAACCCTAATGAGGAGGATCGTCATAGCCTATCCAGTTCTAGGGGTGTGAGGATCCCAGATCATTGCATGTTGTACTAAAAATAGCCCGAGACATCGTTGCACTCTGCTCAGTTCTAGGCGTGCGACGATTTTCGTATGTGGGAAAAAAAAACATCTTCTCGATGCTTCTAGAAGGATAAGCTTCTATGGTGAGTTGGCCTCCAATTGGTTTGGATCTTACTCACTTTTCTGATTTAGTGGGATCAACCTAAAATCCTCACCTTATCTTCTTTAGCTTATAAAAGGAGATGATCTCTCATGGAGAATGTTAGAATGGAAATTTGGCTTGAGATTGTTAGCTTGGTGATCCAAGTGGATATTGGTGGCCACCCACCTTTTCCAATTGGCTCAAAACAATTTTATGACAATTTTGGTAATTTACTATTTTTAGTAGTTTTCACTTCCAGAGCCATTTTGAGGCCCTAAATGACATTTTTTTCGAAAACAGGTTTGCAATATGGAAGTTCCTTCCATATTGCACCTAAAATGAATCTCCTCGACGATACCTTTCCAATGGGCTATCATACGGCTAAAATGGATATGGTATGGAAAAGTTATGACCCCGGGAAGTTGATGTACTAACATACCCAAACAAGTCCCACATGACTTTTGGCGCTTCATCTCCTTGGGTTAGGTTTTTGGATGTCTAGGGTTTTTGGCATTCCTGCTTATGGTAAAAATTCTTTTAGAGCCTCATTGTAATCATCTTCTTGTGAATGAGCACAGTTGTCACATCTCTTTTCAGAGATAAGCCGCCACCATTCCAACAAGCTTGTTTCCGCTGCATTTTACAGTTTCAACTTATTTCATTATTGAATAGAAAACCAATTTTACTGTATCTCTATTATTTTGTGTTAAGCACCTGTTATTAATCTGTATTCATTTCGTTCTTGTCATAAAATCTATATTAGTGGTATTAGATAGATGTGCTCCTTTCCGTCTTAATGCATGTCCCCAACGAGGTCGGAGTTCAAAGAGTTGGATCTTGAGATTGTTTCTCTTGAGGAAAAAATCTCTCGCACGCCCAAGCGACCTCTCATGGCAGGAGAAAATAAAGATGATGGGACATGACATCCTTTCAAACTATTGATTGAGGACTCCCTCATGCAACAGAGGAACAAGATGATGGATAGTTTCGCACAAATCTTTTGATGACTACCAACAGACGTCGCATCTTCTTCGAGCGGAGGCACCGCCCCCTTCAAGGTACAAATAAACTTCGATATTCCTATATTTGAAGGTTATATAGATGCAGAGGTTGTAGACAAGTGGTTGAATTGCTAGAAGGGTATTTTTCTGTCCATAACTTTTCGAATAGAGAAAAGATTACTTTTGCACTCCTCAAAGTTGTTCCCCATGTCAAAGATTGGTGGGAAACTTTCTGTGAGAAAAAGGAAAAAGAGGAACCCTCATTATTTATAGTCACAACCCCCTGGGAATCCTTAAAGGATGCTATTAAGGACCAATACTACCTTGTCAGAAGTTATGACGTCTTGTCTACTAAATGGACCACAGTGCAGCAAGAAAGAGACCAAGCAGTGCCAGATTTCACAAATATCTTCCATACCTTGCACACCAAGCTGGGTATCAAAGATTCAGAGAGACATCTGGTGATCAAGTATTGTGGTTCTCTACATAGATACATCCAGACCGAAATGGAATTTTTGGACATCTCATCCTTGGGTGCGGCCTACAGATATGCCGTCAAAATCGAGCAGAAGCTCAAACAAAAGATGTGACAATTTGGGCCTGGGAATCCCTCACAACAAAATCCAGGAAAGGGCAGCCCAAACCCATAGAACAAAGGACAGAGAAAATAGGGACAGTATTAGGACAACCAGTCCAAGCCACAAGAAAAGAAGGACACTAGAAAGACAAAGAAAGATACTAGGAAGTGGTGCAACTTACATAAGAGCCATTGGCATAACACTGCTTATTGTCACTCAAAGCAGTCGTTGGTGGCCGAAGTGAAAGCCTCTGAATCAGATGTGGATTTTGACTCTGAGCCAAAACCAAAAAGGGGAAGATAGATAATTAATGTGGAATCCAGTGCCACCATTGCTACCACCAATCTCCAATCTGGTGAACCAGATGAGCCAGACGAAGGAGAGCACCTCTTCCATTCATAGATGTGGGTAAAAGGAACCCCACTACACTTCATTGTTGATAGTGGTAGCCATAAGAACCTCATCTCAGCAGAGCTCATCAAGTGGTTGGCCCTACCGACAATGCCACACCCACAACCCTACACCATTGGATGGCTCCGCCAAGGAAGCGATCTCCATGTCAACCAACAATGCCGATTGTTGTACGACATCAAGCCCTTCAAAGATGAGGTATTGTGTGATGCTTATCCTCTCGAAGTTTGTGATGTTCTTTTGGGCCAACATTAATTATGGAAACATCATGTTGTATATGAGTCTAGGCCTCATAGTGTTATTATTACTTTGAACAGGAAATTGTATAGGATACTCCAGGCAATCCCACCTAGTGCTATTTCCTTGATCTCTACTAAGCAATGCAGGAAGGTCATATCTTAGATGGGGAAGTTTGTCTTCTTCGTGATTCACTCCCAGAATAAGAGAAAGATCATATCCACATCCAAGGTCTCTATGGATAACCTCTCCACACAGCAAAATAAAGTAGATAAGGTCATGGAAGAATACTCATATATCTTCTCCTCACCTACCGGGGTACCTCTGCACTGCGAGGTCAAGCACCCCATCGATATGACCCATGATGCACCACTTCCCAATGGGCCATTCTATCAGCACTCTCTGTTAGAGAATGAGGAGATCAAGAGACAAATCCAAGAACTTATCCACAAGGGGCACATCTATCCTAGCTCATCACCTTGCGGGAGCCCAATTGTGTTGGTACATAAGAAAGATGGAACCTGGCGACTATGCATTGATTATCGGGATCTAAATAAAATCACAGTAAGAAATCAGAACCCGATTCCCCAAATCGATGACCTCTTTGATCAAATCACAGGTGCCAAATACTTTAGTAACATTGATATGAAGTCTGTCTACCACCAGGTCCCGATAGAACAAACAGATGTATGGAAGACTGCCTTCAAGTTAAAGGAAGACCTTTTTGAATGGTTGGTCATGCCCTTTGGTTTGACCAATGCTCCGACCACTTTCATGAGGATGATGGATGATATCCTGAGACCATTCACCAATACTTTTGTAGTGGTGTATCTAGATGACATTCTCATTTATAGCAAGACTTGGGCCAAACACTTGCAGCATATTCAATAGGTTCTGCACATCTTACGATAGCACAAGCTATACGCCAACTTGGAAAATTTTTCCTTCAGCATGGACAAGGTCCATTACCTGGGCTACATCATTGATCAGCATGCTGTACATGTGGATCCAACCAAGATCCAAGTCATCTATGACTGGCCAACCCCAACCACACTCACTGAGATTCGGAGCTTCTTAGGCCTTGCCAATTTCTACCACAAGTTTGTGTTGGGATTCTCCCATATTGCATGGGCCCTCAGCCAAATAACCAAGGGTGGTGGTAAGGCTAAATTTGCACGGGGCTTGTCCCAAAAATAAGCTATTACATGTCAAAAGTGCTCAGTTGGATAAGTGTCGCATGTCCCTATCAATTGTCGTAAGTGTCACATCTTCCCTACAACTTTTGCAAGTGTCGCAAGTTGGTCACTAGTGTCGCAAATGATGTTCAGACATACTGACATGTCGACGACAGTAAGGAGGCACTTACAACATCTCAAATGACTGATTTGAAGGACGATAATTGATCTACTGAAGTGAAATAACTCTTGACACTTGAAAGGAACCCGGAAACAAAGGTTTTGAGGGGGAGCGCTCCCCTACTTCAGCTCCAGAAGTGCTGACGCTCCCCTACAAGGCTTCAGGGAGTGTTATAATGCTCCCCAACCCCTTCTGAAGGAGCGCTGCTCATCTTGAGAGCGCTGGCGCTTCCCCAAGGCTTACCAGGGAGTGCTACATCGCTCTGATGCCCATTCTGAGGGAGCGCTGCCTAATCTAAGGCAATAGTTGGCCCGTTGAGCAGAATAAGGGGAGGATCTTTCGAGATTAGGAGGCAGTTGTGCTCGAATTCTTGGTTTCATCAAGAGATCCCTAATCAAAGGAGAAGGTTCCCAACTTGTTCTAAATATAACTCAAGAGGTTAAGCTCCTCTTAACCTATATAAATAGGCTCTATGATGGTGGAAAGGGGGAAGAATTGAAGTTATGAAACTTATGATCTTGGAGGAAACTCACAGTCAGCCAAAGGAGAGTAATCAGTGAAGTTGTTGTCATCCAGATTGTGGAACTTTCAGGCAAGGGTTAGATGAAGGGGACTTGATGAAGCTGTCACGTTCGCATCTATGATTGTAAGTACTGCTGTCGTTATTCTCATCAATATGACACGCTTGGCCTGTTTCTTTCTAGTTTGTGTCTAATGTCACATGAACTTATCATTAGTTGATAGATCTGTTTTCAAGCTAATATCAATAGAGTAGGAAGCAATTGTATCTTGTCTTGTCCACAGAAATCAACGAGGAGCGAAGGATTGGAGCGCAAATCGGAGCGTGTAGGGACAAACATCGATAACAAGGTACTTCTTTCATCCTTCCTTCTCATGTGTTAGTTTAGATAGATTTGAAAGGAAGTCAGTGTCCATGATAAGAATTTTTCTGTCTAGGGTTAAGGTCAAGCTCTAGAGGTGATCTACCTGTCCGCAGGGAGATTTTCCTACAACAGAAACTGGCGACTCCACTGGGGAGATAGCCTCAAATCGAAACCTCTTGTTTGGATTTTTCTCCTCATTGAC
>SNQJ01S0118117.1:0-27581 GCA_010110895.2 Picea sitchensis
TCTAGCAGTTACACTGCGAGGCACAAAAGTAGCCCTGCGATCTTGTTCAACTTCACTTGCACCATTGGATTGAATTCATAGAAACTTGCGTTTACTTGCGATCAATGACAAGCATAGGCTGCCTGTAAAACATGCCAACACAATCCCAATGGAAGCCCAAGCTAGGCTTGTTCTTCCAAAATTGTCCACCAGCTAGGTCCTGCAAAGACAAAAAAGCACGCCCTCGAAGGATCTCAAGTCATAATATCATGATAACTAAATCTAATGACAATAAATGAACCACCTAAGGATGTGCATCAAATATTACTATATCAAACAGTTAATTGCTCAAAGACACTATGCGACTTGTCAAGATTGAATATGGGATGGTTGACGAGGTGTTCTATTGGGTAGATATTGTCCTAGGTCAAGGAAATTTTCCAAGAGATCCCTCTCTAATCCATGTGAAGTGGATGAAGTGGTTGGGGTCAAGAATCAATGGGCATAGGGTTTATGACATACAAGGGGTCGTATTGTCTCATTCATGGGTGCCTTTGTAGAGGGTTGTGTGGTACCTTCGTCTACAATGCATTTTTCCAAGCCGTCAAGGTCCACAAGTCATAATATCATGATAACTAAATCTAATGACAATAAATGAACCACCTAAGGATGTGATCAAATATTACTATATCAAACAAATAAAATCTCAAAGACACTATGAAACTTGTCAAGATTGAATATGGGATGGTTGATCTAGGTGTTCTATTGGGTAGATATTGTCCTAGGTCAAGGAAATTTTCCAGGAGATCCCTCTCTAAACCATGTAAGTGGATGAAGGATGGGGTCAGCAAATCAATGGCATAGGGTTTTATGACAAGGGAATATTGTCTCATTCACAAGTTTCTTTGTAGAGGTTGTGTGGTACCTTCGCCCACAATGCAATTTTTTCTGCCCACACTGCCATTATTTTATTCTTTTCATATTTTAAGGAGAGATTGAAGGTCACTTCCTGATGGTGACCTGATAATGACAATGTCACCCACAAACACCTAGTGGAAATGAGAGTCGGATCAGATGAGACCCACTTTTTCACCATGCAGAACCGGAGAGCCATTACCCTATTTTGGTGACTAGATGATGGCAATGTCATACCACTAGATTCCATGGATGTGATAGGTCGGCTCGCGTGATAAGACCTCCATCCTTCAACTAACCTTTTAAGCATTATTTATTATATTGTGGGTCCCTTTACTCAAAGATAGTGTTTCACTACTTTCTTGGGCGATCCATGGGCAAAGCATCTAGAAGTTTCATACAAGCTTTGAGATTTAATTCAACATTAATCCCTCTGACTTCAACCCCTATTCTCTAGAATGAGGGAGAACCCCTTCTTAGGGAAATGGCAATCCTAAAAATCCCAAGAGATAAGGAAATGGAGGGGAATAATGATGAAAGTGGTGGCATGGTCGTGAATCCATATGATGGTTTCAAGGGAGTTCCTAGTAGAAAACCCATCCCTGAAGAAGACCACTTAATAGGGCACATTGTCAACCACCAAGGTGAAGCAGGAAAAAGGCATAATGTCCAAGTATATTTCTTGAACATAGAGAAATCTAAGATACAGTTGCTACCAATCAAGTTTAAATATTGAAATGATATCACCATAATATTGACTTCCAGCCATGGATCAAGGCTCATTGCCTTTCGGAAGCTGCATTGATGTGGTGGATTCCATTTGGAAATCTAAGACCATCTCTGTGGTGGTGAGAGGGGTCTCAAACTGTGCAAAAGGGTACTGGTTGGGCATGTGTCTCTTGACACTCCATATCTGAAATCTAAGGGCCTCAAGCCATAACCTCCTTATTTATCCACAAAAATGGGATATCTAGATCCTACTTGGTGACATGTGCTCGTTGTAGAGTGAATGATAACCACAACATATCCTAGTAGAACTGTGCCTACCAAAACTCAGTCAAAAGGATCAGATCATCTAGGGTAGTGCTATCACCCTTCATCCACACACACACACACACACATATCCAAAAATGAAACTAATCTAGAAAAATAATAAATAAAAATTTGACATTTTTACAAAAATTTAAGCTAAGTGAAATCATTTAATAATGCAAGTAGAGAAAAATGAAAATGAAATGTTTACCCAAACTAATATGAGTAATCAATATGAAAAATCCAGGGAATCAAAAATGATTTACCTACTTACTTGGGGCCTTGGGGCCCTGAAAATGAGGTGATTGGTGATTTTAGGTGAATTCATACAACCTGTGCAACCATTTGATCATTTCATCAAAATATCTCCTCATGTGCTTAATCATAATACAACAAGATAGTTCAAGCACATAATAATCATGCGAGTAATACACATATAATTGATCACAAAATAAAACTCATGAAGATGGTGGGAGGAAATTAGGTTGGAAAGAGAAACCATTAGCATGATCATCCCGCCTGAAAGTGTAACCAAAAGACTGCTCAATCCATCTATAGTATACTATATGCAGTAATTAAGGATCATCTTCATATGCGCATAAAAACTCACTGTTTGTCGAGGATTGGGAGGAAATGAAATATCGAAAGAATATTGCATGTTTTCTTGGAGAAGAGGGTAAGAGGTGAGGAACAGTCTCAAAGAAAGCACCACTTTTCCTCACAAAATCTGATGAAAATCTTGAAGACGAAAATACTTCTATTTTGAAGGATGAATCTTTGATTTCTGTATGGTTGCCATGCCCTAGTAATCCTCAAAATATGAGTACAATGGTTGAAAATCCTCACATAACAAATCTGCATCAATAAAAGTATTTATTGGGCAGATGAAAGAAGATCAAGTTGTGACAAGTCATCCTCGTATGGAAAAATTGTGAACCATGCCATCACTAGCTCAGCTAAACATCTCGACCATACATGCATGGAGGTCGGTCCTCTGAAAATGACATTTAAACCCCTTATGCTTGAGATATACCCTCAACGTCATAAATGGGATCTCTATAAAAAATCAAGCAACCCACATCCCATCTACATCTCCCAACCTTTATGAAATCATCAATGTGTTTGTCAACTATATAATGAGTGGTTGTTCCATGAATTCATTTGCATCATAGGATCTGATCACTTCCTCACAAGACTAGAAAACTTCATATTCTTCAAAAAGGAAGCGTGATAACAAAGTCTCGTTCAATATTTATGCAAGAGAAACTTTATTGAGATCCTTGTCATTTCATTTCCACAAATATGGAACAAGCATCATCAAAGCTTAAAAGGATTATAACTCATCATGTTCTCTTATTTATGTGTAGGAGAAGCAGAGGTCTCGATGTCCTCATCAAGAAGAGTATGGTAATTCCATTCTCATCATATGTCTTATCCTATATATATTCTTCTGTTTTTTCATCTATTATGTCTCATCATCAATCTCAAACCTTCTTTGCAAAGAGTGTATTTGAGCTCTTGTAAAGCATCTTCCAAAAATTGAATAGTTCATCGATAATGCCCCGAGAAATTATTCAATGTGTTTTGTAGAAGAAGGGATACTTTTTTGGATCACATGAGTTTGCAAGCCACTTTATTTGATTTTCTTCCAAAGAAGACACAAAAAATTTCATCAGCACATCTTCATGTATCACATTTAACCTTGAAGTATACTTCATATAATTCACTTCCACATAGGTGACTGCTAGAGATGGATCATCGTCAAATTTGGTGCAATTTGCTCTCCATTTTGTTGGGAAATTATTTGGATAGCCAGGGACATCCTGAACATCAAGAGAAGGATACACATTAAGGAATTCCCACAAGTCCCATTAGGCCATGGTTCCATCACTTAGGTAGATCCTCAATGGAGTCCCTAGATCATCAAACATATGGAAGGGAAGTTGGAGTTGCCAGATGAGATTCAATATGAGTTCATCAAGAATGGTGGAAAGGTAAAGTCCCTTGGGTGGAGTCGCCAAACAAGCTAGGGAGGTCTCGCTGGGAGGGAAGTTTGCCAAAGTGTCATTAGGGCAAGAAAGAGGATTCAAAATCCCTCCCGACAAGGGCACCAAAATGTTATAGAAGTTGTAGATTGGAAAAATATCTAATCTTCAACCACAAAAATCAAGTGCTACAACTATGGGAATCCCACACCCAATGTCACCTCAATGTAGGTCTCACACTTCAAGGGTGACTAGGTCACCTAGGGAGGTAATCCTTGTGACCCTAGGGGAATGAGATGGGATGGTATAGAGATGGAAATGGAGCCCAGAGGTAAAATATATAAGTGGAGTGATATGTGGAAAGAGATGCCTTGTAAAGTCAACAAGTATTGCCTCAAAGATGTAGTACTTTTCCGGATGATTGTACTTGCCCGGGAGACACAAGAAAATCCAACTTGCAAATGATATATGTTAGTATGGATCAAACAAGTTAAGATTGTTGCGCTCTAATTTTCAGAAATGGATAAAGTTTATATCAGTAGCACAATAAAGTTAATCATCATATATAAAATCATAAATTAACTTCAACGATATTATCAATGAATCGCATTAATCAATTATAACCAAAATGGTACTTTCACAAATAAAGAAAGTTGTTGGTAACATGTATTTTCACAGAAAAACACAGCCTTATACCTATAGCTTCAGTCACCTCTTATATCAACAAATTATACTATTCAAAAATGGCACAACTAGCTCAAAAGCTGTGCCCTAGTTAGTAGAGTTAGTGTGCAAATTTAGGAGCTAGTCTAGTGTTAGTTTAGGAGTTAAGAGAGAGAGAGTTAGTAGTTACTGCTATGAAAAATTAATGGTTGTAGGTTAAAGTTTGCAACAAAAAATAGAAAGTGAAAGTGGAAGAGAGGGGATGCCCTAGTTGGGGAAGACTCCTCTCAATGTGTAAAACCAACTCCAAGCAATATATATTTCAAAGAAAAAAAATTTCACGCTTTTCAAGGTAATAATTTTATATATCTCCAATGCAAAAAAGAAATGAGTAGTTCCTTTAAAAAATTGGGTTAATGGAGTCATGTAAATGAACTAGATATTGTTTTTCTTTGGGGTTGTAACTCTTTTACTTCCTGCTGAGTATATCTAGTTAGGGTTTTAGAATGAGGGGTCTAAATCTTGTTATTTTCTCAAACAAACCCTTGCAACATCAATGAACTCTAAGAAATAAATGATGGAGACTAGAGTAGAATGCTCTTACTTCCCACTCCTATATCCTAGCACAACAATCCTTGAACTTGAAAAATGATAGCATAAGAGTAAAAGACCATACCAAAAATCAAGAAATATGCTAAGACAATCCAACATAAAAGCTAGAAACCATTCATCCAAGGCTAGTGTCTCACTCCTCCATCAAGCAGAACCATTCATCAAGATATCCATAAACAAGTGCACAAGAGACAAAAGAAGGAAAGTGTAGCTAAAATTTTAGATCAATTCTTCTCAATAAGATGAAGAGTTATGTTCAAATGAGATCTTATGATCTCTTTAGAGAGATGAGTACAAATGTCACCAAGGTGACTTGTTCATATATTATGGGTAAACCACAAGACTAGGGGGTCAACAACCCTAATACTGACTTAAAAATTAATATTAAACAATTCATTTAAAATTTCACTTTTTGCACAAATAAAACCCTAATTTTAGTAGGATGTCACCCATTTAGGGGATGTTTTGGCATTTGAAGCAGGTCGCTATGATGGAGAAAGTAGAGAGCTCCTTCCCATATCCTACGTCAAGCATCCGAAAAATTCCTTCATGATGAAGGTTCAAGCCCCTTCAAAACATCCAAGTGTCACTGTATGTCACCTCACCACCAAGCGCTAACCCCCCTAGATGACATCATGCTAAAAAGGAGACGTTTTTCCATTCTAGAAAATGTTTGGCATGTGGGGGCTAGGACACATCATTCAAGACACTTCTCAAGTCCTTTCAAGTTTCTGATCTTCCTCATCCACATGTGGGCCTCTTAGGAATCCACTTCAGGCTTCAAACCCCCATGGAATCCCAAGCTAGATTGTTCTTCCAAATCTGTCCACCATATAGGTCTTGCAAAGAGAAACAAGCACACCCTCCAAGGAACTCAAGTCATAAAATCATGATAACTTAATCCAATCAATAAATGAGCCACTTAAGCATGTGAATCAAATATTACTATATCAAACAATTAATTGCATAAATACACTATGCGACTTATCAAGCTTTCTGACATAGCAGGTTGATGAGGTGTTCTATTGAGTAGATCTTGCCCTAGGTCAAGGAAAGTCTCCAAGACATCCCTCTCTAATCCATAAAGTGGGTGAAGGGTTGGGGTCAAGACTCAATGGGTATAGGGTTCATGACATACAAAGGTGGGTCAGCAGAAGGTGTCTCGCCATTCATGGGTGCCTCTTCGTAGAGGGTTGTGTGGTACCTTAGTCCGCAATGCAATGCATTTTTTTCAAGCCCATTAATTGACATTATTTTATTCTTTCATAATTTTAAGGAGAGGGTTGAAGGTCACTGGCGTGGTAACGTGATAATGGCAATGTCACCACAAAATACACCTAGTGGAATGAGAAGGATGGCTCATGATGATACCCCTTCATCCATGCAATTGAGCCATTAGCCTCGGTTTGGTGAACATAAGGATGGCAATGTCATAACAATTAGATATTCATATAGACATGATAGGTCGGTTCTATTACATCTCCCATCCTCTTCAACTAAACTTTGCTAATACTTATTATATTGTGGGTCCCTACTCAAAGATATGTTTCAATGCTTGGGTGATCCCTAGGTGAAGAATCTAGAAGGTTCATATGATTTTATGTTTTACCCACAACATCAACCCCTCTTGGCCTTCAACCCTTCTTCCCATAGAGGGACAACCCCTTCTTGAGTAAATACACCCTAAAATCCCAAGAGACAACGAAATTAGGTGTTTTAGGTGATGTAAAGTGGTAAGTATTGTCGGGAACTGTACGATGGATCTTTAAGGGAGGTTCTAGTAGAAAACCCATCCCCAAGGAAGACCACCTCCTACTAGGGCACAATGTCAACCACCAAGGTGAAGTGGGGAAAAGGCATAATGTCTGCTATATATTATGAAATCTAAATTAGTCTAAGATACAACATATTCAACTAGCTTAAATATTGAAATAATCTCACCATAATACTAACTTGTACCACATGGAGCAAAACCCATCTTCCTTCCAGAAGCTAGTTGATGTGGTGGATGCTATCTTGAAATATGTGACCATCTATGGTGTACCTGGGTGAGAGGATCTTCAATCAGAAAAGGGTGCCAAAGCATGTAGTCCCCCGACACCCATATCTGCAACTCTTGAGGCCTCGAGACATAATCTCCTTTAGTTATCCGCCACAAATGGGATACACGCCCAATCATGAGAGGCAAAATCCCCACCAATAGTGTCAACTCAGAGGGAGCCAGAATTCAGAGGGATTCATCCCTCAATATCTAGGCAGCTGAAATCCTTCCTAGGACTGTTCATAGGAAGTTGGACTTCAGGGGCAATCAACAGGCTTAGAGGGAGCATCACTCATCCAGGAGTCTACCTTCAGGTATAGATGGAAGAGAAGATTCTTCCATGTAAGTTTCATGGGTAGAGGAGGCCATATAGAAGGTTCAAGGAAGAATTCTTCAAGGGCATGTGAGACCTCCATGGAGGATCCATTTGTTTCAGTGGGTATTGTTATAGTGATAGAGGATGTATCTAGTCAGGAAGATTGGAGTGTGGGATTTACCACGCAGGGAGCAATCATCGAAAGATTGGACAACAACATTTTCTTCAAGGACCGTAGTATGCAAACCAATTAGAGGACTAGATAAGGATTCTTTATTCAGTTGATAGAGGAAGAAACTACCAAGAGGATTGGAGTGTAACTAAAGTGTTAGAGGAGGACATAGTCACTTCCTGCTGTGGAGACGAGGTACATCCAAATGATGGTGATTGGATAAATCACCAAGAGGAGTGTTGATGATTGTACTGGTGAGGCCCCACAAGGAGGTTGTTGCTCAATAACGCAGAGAATCTTGTTGGCAACTGATTTACCCTTTGTTTCGAAATTCCACCTGCACGAGTAAGGGCTCATTATTGCACACTTTTTATCTTGGGAAAATCCCAACCCAATTCACATAAGTGTGACAACTACATGAGTACCTACCCACTGCCACCTCAGATAGACACTCCTTAGTGGGGATGATGAAATGAACACAAGGGGGAAATCAAATGAGGGCATTGAGATGGAAAGTGAGATGATGATATGAATTCCCATATAGGTCAAGCTTGGAAGTGGAGAAAGGTTTGAGATTTTTAGAAAGTGGTAAATCGCTTTTCAAGGCTCATGGCACCCAGAAAACAACTAGCCTTCTTGGAACAAGACAAATTGTGATAAGCCAAGCCTTTAAACAATGGGGAACAACAAGAAACATCGTTGCCCCAAAATTACAATAGTGTTGGAATATATATAAAGAAATGAATGCTAATAAAACTTAATTGTCAATCAATCAAAATCATGTACAAGATACTTGGAAATAAACCTAACAATCAATAGATATTCCAATTTTCTGATTGAGCAAGATTTTGATGATGTTAGAGAGTTGTTATATGATATTATCAAAAAATATTGTAACAACCACCAGGATAAAACAATTGCCAAGAATCAACAAATTCTAACCACATAAATAAGAAAGTAAACCAATTCAACATTTCTAGCCAATAACTAGTAAAATAATCACCAAGGCTTACAAGAAAATTTCAGTGGTAAAATAGTGAGTAAATGAACAGTTAGAGCCTAGATGAGTTTGTTGCAGCCTTAATGATTGGTGGAATTAATTTATAACAACAAGAAGAATTAGTTGGCCAATCAAGATGCCATTAGGGCACAAGAGTGCTTATAACATATAAAATCAACCCAACTTAGACAATTGTAATATCTCAACAATTCATGCATGCCAATGCAATGATTTTATGTCTCAAATGCAAATTAGATTAGTGCATTATCAAATGGGTTATGGTGACTCTTGTTACAAGAGGTAGTTGTGTTACTTCTAGGTGTGAGCCTTTTTACCCCTAGAGCAAACAAAACCAAAAAGGTAAATCTAGGAGGGTGTAAGTCTTTTCACTTCACCTTGCAAAGTGGCTTCATCCAAGATAATATTGATGAGCTTATTGGGGTTGTATGCATTTATACTCCTCCAAGATTTTAACAAGTTAACCCAGTAACCAAGAAATAAACAACATAAATCATAAATTCCTTACCTAGTCCAGAATAGTAAGATAAAACCTTCTTTACCAAGAAGATTCCTTCACCAAAAGGCAAGTACTAGCATCCAAAAACATGCACGAGAGAGAGAGAGAGAGAGAGAGAGAGAGATGTGATTTTCCCAAGTAGGATGAAAATTTCATCCAAGTTTTATATAATTCTCAAGTGAGTTATGATAAAATGAAATGAGCAAGACCTTTATTTATACAAGGTCTTGTAAAACCAATTTGTCAACTTAAATAGGGTAAACAAAAATTAGGAGGGCTACCTCCCTCTATTTTCCCCTTACAACTTAAAATTCAAATAATACACAAAGTAAATCCATTTTAGGGGTGATGTCACAGCTCCTGGGTGATGTAAGCCATCCTAGAGAGAGCCATTTTTCCTCCAAGTGGTCGCGGCCTCCAGCTCCCCACGCCCTCGGGGTTCCTCAAGTGCTCTGCAGCAAAACAAGTGTCCTCCTCCACCAAACCATTCCACTTCATCATCAATCCATGAAACCCCATCATTCCCTAGCCCTCCATGTGACATCATAGGGATAGAAGATATCCTAGGCCTTCAAAGGCCAACGTTGGGGTGAAAGGAGCCAAAACATGCTCTCCTCATGGTCCCCAAGTTCCTCTGAAGAAAACACTATGTCTCCCATGTGTCCAACGAGAGGGGGTGCATCATCCAACCCATGGGCTTCATAGTCTCCAATGAAGGTCCAAGTGACCCCGTGCCTTCACGCTCAGCCATCCTGCCAACTCCCAGGCGTCACTGCAAGCAATTCTGGCTGAGCCCACAAACAACCACCGAACATGTGTGCGCGTAAAATCCCTTTTTAAAACAAACAAATGCTCAAAGAAATTTTACATGCAATCTCGCACAAAATTTTGTGGTGCTGGAGGGTTGTCACAGGACCTATTTGCATCATTTCTTCAATTCAAGGTGTGTTTCCCAAGTGAACCCTCTCATATCTCCCTTGTAGTGAATGTGAAGTGGGATGGGGTTAGACTTAGGTATGCTCTACATTATGGTGGATCGTATTGTCTCATATATAGGTGCCTTTGTTGAGGGTTGGCCAAATCCTTTTCCCCTCTTTGGTTTTAAAGAATATTTTTTCCAAAGCCTTTATTAATTCTTGTATTGCCGTGTTACCAAGTCGAAGATAGTAAGGGGCACTAAAAGGAAAATGCATAGCCCACAAACACTATACCTTTGAAAGTTTACAATGCTTCTTCCGAAGACAATAAGGCACTCAAAATGAAATGCGAGTCTTTCACATATGCTCTGCACCTGAAGGCATTGATGACTAATTGGGCTATTTATTTATGGGTCCCCATTTTTCTAAGAAGTGTTTCATGGATCCCATGGAGAGCTCTCATTGCATGATGTTTTTCCCAAGGCACCTCCGAGCCTAGTGGCCCTTTCTTCCAATGAAATGATTTATATGCCCTTTCTTAAATAAGCTTGAAAACATAAAAGATGGGGAAATGGAGGGGAAGGAGTAATGGAAGGTATTATGCTTTTGCTTTAATGAAAACGATGATCCCCAAGGAGACCCCTCATAGAAAACCTCCACCGGCGGTGACCACTTTCTAGGATAACATGTCAACCACCAAGTTAAATGTAAAGAAAGGACATACTTCCTGCAGAAAACGCCAAAATCGTTGGGAAAGGGACTTTTGGTAAACATGTTCAAAAGATTGCTAGTGTAAATGATTGGAAAACTTTTGGAGAAGAAGATGGAGCGAATCGGACTGTATTTTCCAAGGCTTGGTCCAAACCCCAGCTCTGCCTCCCATTGTTTACCGAAGTACGAACGGCGCTTTGGGGTGTCAGCGTTAGTATAACGCATCTCACCACTTCTACTTCGATCCGGAACGACTTCGCTGGAGAGGAGCCGACCGACCAGAAGCAACCGAAGCCGCTTCTTTGTCGCTGGATCTGCTGCTCATTTGCATGCGCGCTTTCTGAAGTCGTATCTCGTCTCCGCGAACCTGCTCCACTTATTACCGGGTGGTTTCCACACTTCGATGGCCCCGATCCGATCACCGCTGAGTTGAAAGTTGTACACCCCATGGAAGCATTAAATGTTAATCCGCCTAGTGACCGCCCATAAATCCAAGCCGCTCTCGCCTAAGTTTTGTTGAAGATGCAGGAGATCCCTCTTTGAAGCATTCCGTGAGGACCCCCTCGCCAGCCTTTGGCCTTCTATCGGAAAAGGCCCTCATCTAGTGCCGCATGGAAATATGGCTCAAAATTTCAAACTCTTGGGGGTATGGATTTGAAGATCGCTGGAAAGATGCCGGTACAGTAGAGAAGTTTTCAGAAGACTCAGTGTGGGTTTGTCTCTATTCTCGAGGAAAGAGACCCGCGCATCTGCTGACCGACCCTATTTCATGGCGGGGTCAGAGGGTTCGTTCTTAGCCCCCGGACTCTTGACTTCAACTCGACGAGATCACAAAGAGTCGCTTTTGGGGTTAGTTTGCCTCATATCTTCCTGCATATTTGGGGATAAGAACTCGAGACATTGAAATAAGATTACGCTTCGGACAGCATGGAGCCTAAAGGGGATCGGGCTTTTCCCATACCAGTATTTTGTGCTTGAGGTTAACTCACAGCATCGAAGCTTCTCATTAAGCTCTCCTTGGGGAATGGTGCCATATCCAAGAGCCGGACTACGAACAGATTCCTTTTAAATGCCTCCAGTGCCATGATTACGGCTAAGAAAAGTCGCCTAAAGCCCCGGGAGGAGCCCGGACCAGCCAAAGAAGATGATTTTCGTAACGTTAACTAACCGGACGGCGCTCAAGGTAAAGGGACTTCTACCAGCAAAGTTCGGCGTACGACCGCCAGAGGGCAACTCTAGAAACAAAAACGCCTTTGATGCGCTAAAGGAAGATGAAGCCCTAGATCCAAGCAATGCTGAAGCTAAGGAAGATCCCCTACAGACGAAAAGCCTTCCGATCCCACCCCCGTGACTAAAAGAGTTAGAAGAGAAACTGCCAAAGACGTAAAACCCCTTCCGCCTTTGCAAAAAGCGCCCGGTTGTTTCGGGCCTCTAGTGGCTCGTGGAAACCCTAACCTCGCAGACAATTTAGTTCCGCTCTCCACCCCTACCCGAGGGCTTTAAAGACCAACAAAGGCAGAAAGGAGGCGCCTCCAACATATCTTTCAGGTTCTGCACCGATCCCTTTATTAAGGGGATAATTTCACTCCCCCCCGATTTAATGCTCTGCTTCTGTCTTCTACTATGCTCAAAGTTTGTGAGAATTTACTCATGTATGCAATTTTGTCATTTTCTCACTAGCTCAGCGTGATGCGGATTTGTCTCCAAGACGCATTACCAAGAAGGTTGGCAGCGAGGTCACCAACCTTCTTCAGATTTAACTCCCCACCGCTTCGCCGTAATGCCACTTAATGTACATAACCGCTTTGTCAAAAAAACATGTTCAAATGATTCATTTTTTTAGAATGACACTTACCACAATATCGAACTTATTACCTCATGAAGAAGACTCCGGCACCTTGTCCAGCAGCGGCATGCAAGCTCCATTGATCGATGGTGATGTGTGAATGAGCATCGCATTCGTGTGTGTTGGGCTGTCTCTTGGTACTACATGTCTGCAACCTGAGGGAATATATACATCATCTCCTTAGTTACCTTAGAAGTGGGTATAACATCCGCTCCTACTTGGGGACATGTATTTTCCATAGAGTGCATGAGAACCTCAATATCTCCTGGTAAGACATGTGCCCACAAACACTGAACAAAACGGTGGATATCGAGGGTGGCTCACTCACCCATCTTCTATATAATCCAAAATTCAAAATTTCAACTAATCTTTAAAAGAATTTTTTTTTTCGCGTACCTAAACTAACATGTATGATGAAAGAAAATGATGTAAAGAAAGTATGCAATAATGTAATTAGAGCTAAAATGAAAAATGAGATATGACACGCTAATATAAGTAAATGAAACTAAACTATTATGAATAAGAAAATGCAAATGTAAAGGGAAAGCAATGACCTACCTACTTTCATGGGCCTAGGCCCCAAAGTTAAGAATTCAAGCTCCTTGATATATAGTCAAGAAGAGATCCATCTACTCGTAATGACATCTTTCTCCCATCCGGCGAAAAGTAGTATTTTGACTCTTCTTGACGACATGTAAGGGCCAATCCATAAACCTTGTTCATTTCGTCAAGGTCTCCTTGTCTACCCCTCTCTTTATCCCACACTCTAAGGGCGGGCTTACTTCACTAAAGTTAATAGATGGTTGGTAAATTCATGAAGGTGGGTAAAACTGCGCATGTAATCGGTTCCAAAATTAATGAAAACATTTTTCGCTGAACTAATTTTTTGGTCGGTATCATTGTTTTTCTTCGCCAAAACTTTCTGGATCAACCTTTGAAACGCCAACCTAACAACACCGACGACGCCCTCAATTTTCGCGGTAGCCAATTTTAGCCGGACGATATTTTCATCCCAGAATATCTTTTCTATCGAAAGATATTCCAAATTCTTAAATAATGTTTCACTAACCATCTCTAGAAAGAAATCTTCTAATCGGAAGATTATTTTGGCTAAGCGATTGTCCTGAATCGTAAAGTGTCATTTATGCATATTACCCATAGCTCCCGAACAGCTTCACAGAGAATTTGCGTTAAAAAGCAGCAGGTGTAATGGTGTTTGTTTTAGAGTTCTGCGGAGAGCGTTTGTTGTGCAAGGTGTGCCGAGAGAATTTGTTTTTTTTGTTGTTCAGCCAGAAAGAGCCGCTTCTATCGGGTTTCTTTGCTGCCAGCTTCTACGGTAAGAGTGTTTGCCATTGCTAGCGCTGCGTAGAGCATTTATTATTGTTAGCGCTTGCCATGTGAGCTGCTTAAGCGAACTGCATAAGTAAAGTTGGAGCAAATGGTCAGCGGTGTTGTGGACGCTTGATAAGAGGGTGTTCTTTCGGGTATGTTTAGATTAGAATTATATTAGAATTTCAATTTTAAATTAGGATTTAAATTTATTTTTTAGGATTGTTGATTGTGGACTTATTCATTCCTATCCATGTATATAGTGATTGTGTCTGAATTGAAAGCATGTACCGTATATGTGATGGCCGAATATGGACCTATCCATTATGTTTAAATGTGTTTAAATTTTAAACTTCTTTAACGGGGTCAATTTTAAAATTATAAAACAAAGCTGAATTTCGCAATATGTTTAAATTTTTAGAAAATTTACATTTTAGTTAAAAATTTGTTTAGAAATTTTGTTGTGGAAATGTTGGAAGTTAGAATTTAGAAGTTGAATGTCACGGATGGGCCTTATCCTTTACTTCATTTCCAAATTCTATTTCAGCTAAATTCTTTTACCCCTATTTAAATTTTATAATTCTGGTAGGAAGTTACCTCGAGAGTATTTCATGACATGTATTCATTCGACCGTCTAATGTGGACAAGGATGTTCGGCCTTGGCTTTGCAATTGCATATGGACAACCTAATGGATCTATCCCATATGTTTAAGTATGTTTAAATTTTGAATTTTAAACATGTTTCAAGATAAGCTAGTAGGGCCGAATTTTAAATTTTTTAAACAGGGTCTAATTTCAAATATGTTTAAATGTTTAATTTTTAGAAAATTAAAATTTTTAGATAAAATTTTGAGTTTAGAATGCTGACAGAGCCTTATTCATCCCTGTACATGTATAGATCGTGGCCAAATTCAACTGTACCATGGATAGGACAAATATGACCCTGTTCATGATAGGGACAACCTAATTCTGCATGTCAATGTACATGGATGTCAACACATGCTATTCCGCCATGTCCATGTAGTACCTCAAGCAATAGTATAAGTAGATCTACAAATCCAGTGATTAAAGGCCTGGGGCCTATAGGGAACGCATATTAAACTGCTTAAGCAATAGACAGAGTTGCAGAAATAGATAGAGGCCTGAAGAGATTGTAAACTTTAGGGTAGGACACGGACTAGCTATTATAACTATAAATAGTGAGACCAAAGGGATAAGCATGACTACTACAATGCCACCACCACCCTTAATAGTTCCCAAATTGAACAAAATTAGACCTTGACAACAACTATAAAGAAACAACACCATAAAGGACCTAGTACATATCATACAATATTTAACAAAGCCAACAAAAATCTTGAAATACAAAATATGTCTATAGTAGTTGCTACAATAGGGTGCACAAGTGTCAACGCTGACAAAACTCACTTTTCTACTAATAGTATTTAATTTAAATTTTGTAAAATTTAATTTTTAGTTAAAAATTACAAATGTCTTGTGGAAACAATAGAGATAAAGGAAGTGTACAGAACCATGAATCAAACATGTTGTAATCATACCAAATAATTGTATAGGGTTGAACATGAAGAAGTAATGAGCTAATATGATATAATACCACAACAATCCCTATGAACAAACCTAATTACACTACATTCTTTGCTTAGAAGTAATTCCATCATATTTGTTCATAATGACACTTATGTTGCATTCTTATTGATTAGAATCCTACTCCTAGTATAGGATATGAATAAGACCTATATTGGTTGTGTTCATATGTTACATGTATTCACTTCTTATACCTTTTTCATATTTATGGGATTGGTTCTAACTCAATACTAATACAAATACAACAACACCTCCTTACATTCAACTTATGATAATCCACTCTACATGTCTATAAGGATCTCAACATAATATAGGGTTATGAATCATACAAGAATATGTGTTCATGTTCTATGATGTGTGTTTGATGTGTTGTTATAACTAAGAGTAATATATATCTAAACTGATGTGTGTTTCTGATATTTGTTGGATTTGTTGCCATTTTATGAAAAATGACAGAAATAACATAACTAAACCTGAATTAAATATGACAGAAATAAAACATAATTAATTCTGTTAATTATGTTCATGATTGGTATGTTAATTTTGTTCACGGTTGGTATGTTATTTTCTTAAGCATTTATGTTGTTTTCTTATCCAAATACTAAATTAAACAATAATAATGCAAAAAACAAAAATTCATGTATACACTGATTTTGAAACTATGATCTATTGTGACAAATTTTTATAGTGTAATATATATGACACTTAACAAGTCATTTCCATATGTCCATCTATAAAGGACACACACCTATATACGACTTTGTGACATCTACAAGAATGAATATAGGAATGTATTAACATCTTCGCGTGACCATATTTGTTATCCTATTTGTAAATAGTTCTAGGTAAATGAAACAAGGTATAATTATTAAAATGGCATATAAATATAAAGTTAATGAAGAAAGGTTATAAAGTGAAAGCATTAAAGTTTTAAAATTTCAAACTAATTCAATATAAAGAAAGTAAATTTTCATCAATTTTGTGACAATTAAGACTAACTCAATTGCATCTTCTTCAAAACATATATCCCATTAAAACTCACATTACTATGTTTACAATAGGCTATGATGCACTGACATTTGAAATTATTGTCATGATTGTTCTCAATCTAGATTTCTAACTCCAACAAAGCCTCCCAATATCACATTTGCTCCATTTGCTCCACCTCATCTTAATATAACTTAATATTGAAGACAATTCAAAAATTACTTATAGTGATGACCAAACTTATTGAATGCTTATCTTATTGATGATATTATATTCATATAATATTTACCACAATACATTGACCAAAGTCATTGAATGCTTATCTTGTATTGATGATATTTATATTCATATAATATAACTTCAAATTGACAACTTATTAATTAATTCATTAATAACCTAGACATTGGTAACTAATGTTTTTATTGAACCATAATATTGTATATGTGTTGGATATATTAGACATAGCTAGCAATAATAATATTATCCCAATAACGCAGGAATTTATAATAACAAGCTATGTTCTAAATGCATATTTTTAAAAATGTTCACAACCAATTCACAAATAAATAAAAGTAAATAAAGCTTCAAATAATCTTCATTAAAGAAAGAGTAATAATTCAACATTCATCCATCTTTAAAATTGAATTGTTATAATTTAAACATGATAGAACTATGTGAGGAACAAGGAATCACATATCGAATCCTAAATGTGATCCTCAATTGACTTAGAATCACCCAGGTCCCTTTAAACCCTTAATTCCATCCTCACATATACCATCACATCATTGTTTTTTTACCTCGATTTCCTTTGGCAAACCCAACTTCTAATTTCAACGACTTCTATGGGTTTTATTGGATTATTATGAAAAGATTGTGGTTGTATCTCATGTCCCTTATCCCTTAAGTCAATGCCCACATGTCCGAAAGGGCTGATAGGAGTCAATCGCACGATCGTCACTTCTGTATTTAAAGACTATAGATTCAAATGCCCTGCCTTTCTATGCATGGATGATGAGTGAAGGATAAGAATTTGCCCTTCTTTCTATCACTTACTTTCTATTTAGCTATTGATTCATGGATGAATGTTTAGTTCCCGTGTCTTCTTATGAACTAATGTATATCTATGGATTGGATTAATAAAACTTCATTTCCTCGCGATTTTTAATTTCTTAATCTTGTGTACATCTATGGATTTTATTGATAAACTCTACATTGTGGATAGATATTGAGGAGATGTCTAATACGATTTCAAACATTACTCGCGAACGCTCTAGGATTTCTCAAGAAGGAAGGAAGAACAATAACTCCTTCAACTAAGACTCCGAGTGAACACAACAATCTCGTCAGAGGATAATTTCAAACCAGTCCATGAATAGATCAACCTAACCTCTTCGCTAAGCATATGGATGCAACCTTCTTAGATAGGTTGTGTGGATTGATACCCCATACCCGAATGTAGGGAATACCTTGGACAAGAGAATATTTCGTAATTTCTTTGATTCTTTGTTTATTTCTAAGTTGTATTTTTGTATTTAAATTTATGTGGGGGTTAAACTTTGAAGTTACTTTCAAATGTGTGTGTAGACAATCGATTTAGATCAAGGGATGACAATAAAAGAGAGATTGGTTTTCACGAAGATCTAAATGTCCATGCAGTAGGGTGAAGGTGATTTAGAGGTCAGGTTTCTAAGAAACAAAAAAAATTGCACTATCGCCCACCCATCATCCTTCGGATGTTAGGCGTGATGAAATCCCCGAAGGGATTATCATAATTTTTGACGCTTGAGCGATGCTCATGTGCTAAAAAGAGGTTGGAAAATGATTTGGTGGTCTTAGAACTCCCTCATGAGAGTAAACAAAGCTTGCAAAATGTTTTGCATTCATTGGAAAACTTTATGGATTCATATCGGAAGATGGGGCCAACCACTAATGCGCTTTTTTTCGATCTAATATGCTGAGTCAGAGGTGATGGGATCTGATAAATGGGAGGCAAGAAAAATAGAGTTTCAAAAGAAGATGCTATTTCCATGTTCAATTTCAAAGAGGGCCCAAAGTGGAAGATATTGAAGGTGCAATATCATGACCCTTCACATTGCAGACATCTCAGAGCAAAAGATTTTTATGCATATGGGAAACTGTCGGAACGATGAGGTTCTACACCATTTTGCAAACACTTTTAGTTTTTCTTGCAGCACATGCACTCGCATTATATCAGTCTTCCAAATATTATGGACCTGTAAATGATTTTACATATGATTGTAGTTAACATATCAAAATGAAGTATTGTTGAACATTCCCACAACCTTTAGTACCTCGCTCAACAAGGGCATTTGCTTCACTTTCAGAATTCCAAGCTACATAAGAACTTGGCAAAGAGACTAGGACTGAAATCAAGAAAATTTGGAAGCTATGTTTTATGGTGTTGATATTGGCATGAACCATTAACGAAGTAAGTCATCACTCTCGAGCCACATTTATGTTTATAAAACATGTAGATTTAGATACAAATGTCACAGGTTGTTTTGAGTATGTGAAATTTGTCGATGGTTGGAAGAAGGTCATTCGAATGATGACCAAACACAAATTGGTATGTGTTTTAGTTAGTAAAACTTTTGACGATTTTTATATATTTTAATTCTATATTTAGATATCATTGTATCTATATAGAAATAATCGAGTTGTTACATCACACTGCATTGAGATGTGTTAAATGAATTCCAAAGAGGACTTGATTCGAATGCCAAATTTGATGGGTTGAATCCTCATGTATGTTTTCTCTAATATCAGTTGTTCAATCTCCACCTTTTGAATAAGAGATCAACAACATTTATACCTTTAACGTCTTAGAATCAGATTTAAACTGTAGATTTAGTTCTTAGTTTTTTTTGTTCACAGATCCCTATTCCACTTCCTACTACTTGGGCATGCTTGCCTCAATTATCTCAATTCTCATTGGGAGAGAGTTTGAAGAGGGTGGGAGTCACATGTATCATTTAATGTCTTAAAATCATTACTTAAATTTAATGTGTTATAATCTCATTTAAATTTAATTTTCAAAATTTGAAATTTGAAATGTGTTACAGGCTAATGTGGAGAAGAAAGTACATGAAAGTGCTTGGGAGAGATCAGATTGAGGAGGAAGCTTTAGGAAGCACCCGCATTTGGGAAGGATGTGTTCATTCAGGATGATTCATAAATGTATGTTTTTTTTACTTTTATCAAATTTTTGTTTTCAAATTTTTAGTTTAGCCTTTCTTATTCAACACTTTCATGATCAATTATTTTGAAATATATAGAACCCCTAGATAAGTTTATCGTTGTATTAAATTATGTACATTCAAATTTATTTAAGGTTAGATCATAATGAAGACATAATTTTGAACTTGAACATTTGAATATTTGAGAATGGACTATATCCCACATCATAAAAGAGAAAGTTTCTAAATTTTCTTCGGTTGCATTCCTTGATTTCTTGTCCAAGAATTCAAGTAGTATGGGAATTTTTGTTTTCTACATACAAATAAGTGAATTCCTTTGTTAAGGAACCAAAACATCAATAGCATAGAAAAAAACCTCAAAAAAAAAAAGTACTCAATGCCTTGAAAAAGAGATAATTCTCAGATAATAAGTTGCTTCTTCGAGGGGCAACCTCCTTTACCCCACTTAAAATGTTCAAGTACAAGATGATTCAAATGAAATGTATCCTTGGTATATAGGGAGACTAGGAGGTATAATTACAACCAATGGCTTAAAGCCAACATAAATAAAATAACATTACTAATCTAATATTCTACCAAGGTAATAAATAACATTACGCCAATCTAATATGCCCCAATTAAGGGGGTAATAAATAACATTACTAACTAATATGCCCAATTAAGGGGTAATGAGAGTCAATATTAGGGGCTTCTTAACATGCCCCTCCCTTGAGACAAGCGTTAACCGCTAACGCTTGAGTAACTCGATGCTTCTGTATAAAAGACTCATCTCTCCCAAGTGGAATCCTCAATCCGTAGTTTCCTCCATTTAATGAGATACTCTTTGAAATGGATCTATTCCTCGCCATGCACTGTGTTAGTGATGGCTTCAAGCACCAATATGATTTTTCCCTCTTCCTGCCTCGTAATATAGTTTGAACTGATCTTGTCATTTCATAACCTTCTTTAAGTATGAAACATGGAAAAACTAGGTGTACTGAAGATGTGGCAACTCTAATTTGTGCCATAGTACCAATCTTTTGCAACACCCTGGAGTAAGGGCCATAGTACCTTTCGGTGATAATTTATTATCCTCTGCCTCTGTTTGAGGGACATCTCTGCTTGTATGGTTGTGGGCCTTAAAAATGCCCAAATCCCCTTACTACAAACTTTTCACTACGATGGTGATCCGCTTGTTGTTTCACGCGACATGCCACGTTGCTTAAGATTTGGAGAATTTGTTGTTGATTCTCATGTGATCTTCCAACGCTTGAACCTTTAGATTTTTGTTTAGAGAAGAAGTGGGATATGAGGGTGGTATCCATAGTGCCATAAATGGTGCTTCTCATTTTGTTGTAGCGGTGAAAGGAAGTGTTAGCACCACCATTCTCAGCTAAGGGTAACCATTTGAACCATTGTGTTTGTTTATCGAGACAAAGCAAATCAAGGTAGCCTTCCGTGACATTTGTTCACTATCTCAGCTTTTCCATCGTGACAGGATGATAGGATGAGCTATGAGCCACTCTGAGTACCCAAACAAGAAAATAATTATGTCCAAAAATATCCAACGAAGATGGGATCTCTGACACTTACAATAATCTTTTGACGCCATGTAGCTTTGAACTATCTCCATTAATGCAATGGAAACTATACTGGATTTGAAATGATGAGAGAGTGAAAAAAAAGTGCATACTTGGTCGTACTCGACAACAATCACCATGCGACACTCTTCTCGTGACTTTGGTACCCCTGCGATGAAATCCATGGAAACCCTCCCAACCGACTTGGATGGATAATGGTTGTGTGCCACCCAGGTCTTAATTGTTTCCACCTTATTTTGTTGGCAAACCTCACATTCTACCACAAACCTTGAACATGCTGCCAGTTTAAGGCCATCCCAAAACCTTCTTGACTCTATGGTAAGCTTTCAAAAATCCCTGTTTTCCCTCCCACTGAGAGAGGTGTAATTCCAATAGTACCTTTTGTTGTTTGAGTTGAGTTATTACATAAATAGTAAGCAATTCTTTAAAAATTATAGTGAATCATTTTTCCACACATGTAAATGGTCTCGATGTAATCAAACTCCGTCATGGTCTCTTGTAGTAAAATGAGAGTCCATTACCTTTTTCATTCTTCTATTCATCCCTTTTTTATATTATCCAATCGGGTTGATGATTGAGATAGCACGTTGGAAAGCCCTCAACATTCTATCCTTTCGAGTGCATCCGCCACGATTTTGCTTCCCCTTTATCGATTTCAAAAATCATACCCAATATCTTCGCTAATCTTTCATTTTTGTTGTTCTAGTAAGATAGTCTTTGTTCCAAGAAGTATTTAAGACTATCAAGGATCCTTCGCGCTTTAATCTCGGAAGTGCCTACCTTAGGTAAGGACGCCATTTTTTCCATTTTTTCAATGCATGTAGTATTTCCATCATTTCCTTCTCATAAATGGGTTTGTAAGTCTCTTCCCTTGAGTGGTTTGACTTTCAAAGTTTCAAGGGTCTTCCTTCTCATTAGACATTCAATCGCATTCTTACCCACATTCCACAATAAAGGTTTTGTGAAGTCCGATGGTCAGTACTGTGAGCTTTATTAATATCACCTCTTGTTGTTCAAAAGATTTATTGCCTCCGAGTCCTACGAAAATGCATCCTTCTTATTATTGTGCCAAGGAAAAGGTGTTATATATTCCTTCCAGGAAGTCTTAACGTGAAAAACTTTATGTAGAAAGTAACTCCTCACAAACCCTAAAAATCCTCTTAAGTGATTTCTTTTGAATGTTTTGTAACTCCTAACACCATCATGGTCTTAATCTTGTTAGGGTCTACCTTGACACCTCTTCCAAGGATACACATCCTTCTACCCGTGCCATTTCGGATGGTTTGGCATATGAAGCCGTTGCTCCCTTTGGGTAGTTGTAGCACTGCCAACATAAGCAGCCATGATTCCTCCCAAGATTTGCTTATAATATCACACAAAAATACTAACACAAAATTGGAAGGAAGGGGATTTCTGAAAATGGAATTCATCAACCCTTGGAATGTGAAGGTGCATTTGTAAGACCAAAAAACATGACCAAATATTAATAATGGCCTTCATGAGTACAAAATGTTGTTTTGGGATAGATATCTCTTCCTCTCTGCCCTTTGATCTGATGATACCCTGAACGGAGGTTCAATTTCTATGTGGTAGGGATTGCTCCATGTAGTTCATCTAACAATTCCCATCATTCCATGTGAATGGAACTTATCTTTAATAGTGATCTTGTTGGAGTTTTCCTCTATAATCTGGACACATACAAAGAGCTATCTTTCTTGAATAATGAGCTACTATACCTGGGTAGTAAGAACTTCATTGTGGTCTAATTTTAATGTAGCCTCTAACATTTCTAACCATGCGCCTGGACTTCACTCTTTTGTGCAGGCTAAGTGGTATCTCTCGAAGCAGGGTCTAGATGTGCTAGAGCAGTTCACTCCTGTTAGAATAGGTGAATTTCATACCACAAGCATTGCAGGGAGACCCTTTGGGAATATCTTCTGTAAAACAATTTGGAATGATGCTATCAATGATCCTTTTGAGATCTTGAGTAATAGATGTCTTAGATAAGCTGAACATCTAGTGTTACAGTTGCACAATGCCTTGATGTCTCTTTTTTCAATAATTTTATCATGCCATTAGAGTTTATCACTTTACCAGGCTTCCCTATGATACATCTCAACTCAATTTATTTTCCCTCCAACGAAAATTCTGCCAAAGTTCTTTGCAAATTAAGTTTTCACTGCTCCTTAGCTGATTGTAACTACTGGATTCCTTGGGTACAACATTCCAACACCCAGGTATAGTGAAATCATTGGACTATTCTACTGAAGGGTTCTATAAAGATTCTTCATTGATTCTTATTTGCATTTTCCTGTGAAATGATATTCCTCCATCCGCACTACTACTTGGAAACTTGCTCTTGGATATACAGTAAAGCAATTGAGATCTTTGGCTAATTTATAGTGGAATGGAAATCAAGGAGTACCTTAATCACTTAGGACCATACCTTATTTTTGATGTATCCTTCTATATCGAGGGTCGGTGGAGTGATAATTCCACCAATGTATCATACCTAGAGCTCAACCTCTTCGCATTAAAATTGTTTCTACGCTTTCATCTTGAGATGATTCTTGTTCTTTCTCTTCTTCCTCTTCACAATCTATGTAGAATAATTTTTCTCACCACACCTATGTCCCTCATCAGGTTTGTCATTACAATTAAAACATAAACCTTTTTCTTTTCTTTTCCTCCAATTGTTGAGATGCAAACCTTCTTTGTAGGTTGAGGTTTTTTAGGAGAAGGAGCTTTGTTCTCTATAGATGTTAGGATAGGTCCCTTCTAGTAGCCATAGCCATATTTTTACTTTCAACATTTCTTCCATTCCAAGAGAGCATTCAATGATTTGGGTTCCCAAAGGCTTAACCTCATGTCTAATGTTATCCTTTAAAGTTCCTATAATTACATCAATCAAGTGCTCATCTGAACATTACACCTTTATATTTGCACTTTGAAAAGTTCTCACGTGCTCTGCAATTCAAAACCCGCTTGTTTAGATTTTATCAATTACAAAGAAGTGTATTGCTCCTTGTATCCTCATAGTGTGCTATCATTTCTTTTCCTTGAAAATGTCCATGCCAGACAAGGATTTACAGAACAAAATAATTGATACTCAAACAATTAGATTAGGTTCTAAATATAAAATAGCAATTCGTACCTTTTGTGTAGCAAGAAGTATTATGGAGATCAAAGAATTGCATTCATCCTGAAGTATCCATGTGATTGGGTCCTTTCCATCAAACTCTAGGGTCAATCTTAGGAACTGGCTGGTCTTCTCAAACCAAAGTTGGAGTTTTCCATTCTTGATTCACCTCCTCCTAGGTCCACATCAAATTTCATGGGATGCATTTTCACTTCGTGTGTCTTCCTGCTACTCTAAATTTTTCACACAATACTTCCATGATTTTAGCTTCCATTGAATCCATCTTAGTATCCGAACTTCTATTTCCATTGAATCCATCTTGGCTTGTAGTTCATTTATGTCCCTACACATTTCTCTTTCACCTCTCATCAAGAGTCCAAGTAGGATTTTCCTGAGGCTTATTTGGTTTAGAAGTCCCCTTTTTGGGTGGAATGTTGGAAAAGTATCACATTTCTTTTGAACCCTTGATTTTGAGGGTTCTCGCTAGATAATATTTGCCAGGGCCCCCAATTTTTGTCCCTTTCCGGCATATAAAACTCTTTATCTTATGTATTTCTCTGATGTTTCTTCTCTGCAGTTCCACAGGTTTGATCAAAATTGATGTGCCAAGTGGAATTTAATTTAACTTCATCTATCAACTCATACTTGATCTTTCTGTGAGATCTCACTTGTATAGTAAAACTCCCACATGTAATGATAAAATTATGAACTCACAATCCAAAATAATGTATCACTCCAGACTGTCCACGCATCCAATGCACCTCACCAGTCCCACACAATTTGATACTCTAGGAAGAAGAGGATTGTTTTACCTGAACACTTTCTCGGGAGACTACAAATAATAGGGTCAGATACCCTATCTTATTACCGTGGTGTATCTACAAATTTGATGACCCAGGTTTTAAATTTTATCACGACATATTTCAGAATGGCCTCCGTATAGTTCAGTAGTCTGAAACGCTAAGAAAAGTTTTATAGTGACACCAAGGATTTCAGATGATTCCATAACTTATCTTTGTACGCTATATCACGAAGTATAAGGCCCTGAGATGATTTTTTAATCCAACGTACCTTGATCTATATGTTAAATATCCTCCAAGCCGCTCCTTTGAAATGTAGAGAAAAGTTATAGTGAAAATTTTCAAGGCGTTCGACATGTAGCAACAAACCCCAAGACCCCTTGAGCTCCCATACCATATGTTAAGAACCAAACATTAATATATAGTATAGAAAACCCTCGTGAAAAAGTACCAACGCCTTGAAAAGAGATAATTTCAGATATCAAGCTCGGTGGGTAACCTCCTTTCAATTCCCACTCTGTGTTTGGCAAATGTTTAAGTACAAGATGATTCAAAATGAAAATGTCTCCTTGGTATATATAGGAGACTAGGAGGTATAATTACAACTAATGGCTTAAAGCCGACATAAATAAAATAACATTACTAATATCATATGCCCCAATTAAGGGGTAATAAATAACATTACTAATCTAATATGCCCCAATTAAGGGGTAATGAGCCAATATTAGGGCTTAACATCCTTCTTGCCAGGGTATTGTCAAACTCTTAACTAAATTGGTTACTAATCACAAAAACCAACATTCAATTAGGTTTACAAATAAGCTCAGACATATTGTATATGTGAGCTAGATCACACATAATTTCAAAGATCATTTCATTATATTTAATATGAATACATCCCATTTAAATGGTTTTTTAATAATGACTTAATATACATCTGCAGATTTGTGTTTTTTTTGTACATGCAAGATTATATGAGAACATCTATTCCACTGCAAAAATAGGAGATAAGTATTTTCCAGAAGAATGGGTTTTAAAATGGAAATTTGTGAACTTTTTTATATAATAAGTAGTTTTTTGGAAGAATGACTTAATATGGAGATTTATGAGTCCTTTAGTTTGAAAGGGTATTATGGAATTTGATTATATGACCACTGTAGAAGAAGAGAAAAGTATTTAACTATTGAGGAGATTAGTATTTTATTGCTGTGTAAATATAACCAAATAACATCACCTGGGATGAGAATTTCTGAAGGATTTGGGACCTTATCCACAAGGATAATTTCACCTGAAGGATTTTGGACTGTATCCACAAGGAAATAAGTATTTCATGATAAGTATTTCATTGGAAGAATAACTTAATATGAAGACTTGTTAATTTTTTTCATACATAGTTCTATATTTATTTTCAGATTATTATTTAACTCTAATTCAGAATTTGTTTTACCAAAAACACAATAACATCACCTGGGATGAGAATTTCACCTGAAGGATTTGAGACCTTATCCACAAGGAGAATTTCACCTGAAGGATTTGGGACTTTATCCACAAAGAGATAAGTATTTCAGTGAAAGAATATCTTAATATGGAGATTTGTGAACTTTCTTCATACACAGTTCTATATTTATTTTCAGATTATTATGTAACTCTAACTCACAATTGTTTTTACTAAGAACATATTTTTTCTCTTTAATTTTTTTTAAGATTTTAGATCAGATTTACAAATTGTTTAAATCATATGTTCTTAATTGGAGAGTAACTATCTTAGATATGTTTAACTGTGTTTGGGTATGTTATTATTTATTATTGTTTTATTTAATATTTAGTTACAGTATATATGTTAATATGTGTTATTTATTTTTTTATTATTGTTTTTTATTGTTACAGATGTATAAATTATATTTGGTGGAAAATATGTTTACAATAAATTTTGTGGGAAAGAGTATGTTGGAGGATGGGACTTAACTCTTTTGGTATTTATGTCAATTTTGTTTTAATCACAATTTTTGAATTCTATATTATTTTGCATGTTTGAATTGTAAATTTTTAATTTTTGAATTCTATTTTTTTTGCAGGTTTGATTTGTAGGTATGAAGTGATCTATCTTAAAGCGATGACTTAGAGTCCATAATTTTTGAGTTAAATGTCTTAGTTTTTGTAATCATCCTAAAATGTATGTGGAACTTATATATTTTACAGTGTAACTATTCAGACTTT
>SNQJ01S0118118.1:0-23938 GCA_010110895.2 Picea sitchensis
TTGATTACTTTGACCTTTTGGGGCTTCTAGATGACATATGAGGGTCCTCCAACTTCGTAAGGCTATAACTCTCAAACTGTGAGGAGTTATGTGACGTTCTACATACCACCAAAAATGACATGACATGTACTATCCATATAGAATAGTATTATCTCAAAATATATCATAACTCATACCGTTACCCATCAAACAAACTTAGGTCCATTACCCAAACCTGGGGTCTGCAACTTGTCATGGCCATAACTCTCTAACCGTGAGGAATTATGTGACGTTCCACATACCACTGGAAATGAAATGAAAAACACTATCCATCTAGGATATTTTCCCTGACAAATTCACTTTCCTTCATCTTATTATTCCACAATTAAGCATGGGTTCTCTTACTCCACAAAATGTCTTCCCGTGAGGGCTTTCACCATAAGGGGACCACTTTGGAGTTCATCCATATTTACTTCTTATCAACCATGAAAAAACAATAATGAGTCATATTTACATCAAAAAATATTGGGTCCATTACCCAAACCTTTGTGCTACGGATTACTCAAAACCTTTTGCTACGGGTCTTTCTTTGAGGGTTGACATCAATGACAACCAACCTTAATCAACAGCTTAGTTGATTGAGACATGTAGTTAGTTAGTTTTATGCCATCAATGCAGCACCGCTAAGAATCCTCAAATGGTTTGGGATGCCATTTGTAACTGGGCATAAAACAAATATTGAAACTCATATTGAAGAAATGTCCACTCTGATGGATTACCGATAGGTTTTTAGCTAGAGAACCCCTCACTACCTAGTGCCATGCCTTTAAAGTTGCTTTAATCATTGATTTCACGAACTAGTGCTTTTTCTCTCAACAGCAATGCAACATTTGGATTAAGGGTACAATTTACCAAACCATTCCTCGAGAGCGGATGCATAATTTAGTCACCTATTCCATTCCTAAAAAAATCTGCAACATCTCAAGGGAATGTTGTTGTATTAGTCTTTTATGCCTTGAGCAGAAATTACCAAGAGTCCCCAAATGGTTTGGGATGCAACTTTGCAACTGGGAATAAAATGAAAACCCAGACTCAAATTGAGGAACCTCAATTTTGATGGATTCCTGGGATAGGATTTTATATATATCACCCCTCACTCCCGCCTAACCGCCGAAGTTGTTTTTCATCGACATAACTAGTTTGCTCACGATGCACGAAACATTTGGATTTAGGGGTCCAATTTACTGCAAAACCATGCCTCGAAAGAGAGGATGGACAATGTTTTTACCTAATCCATGCCTAAACAAGCATGAAAAATCTCATGGAGCTCAAAAGCATTCTCTGACAGGGCTTTTATGCCCCGAGATGAATTATGTAAGAGTCCCCAAATGGTTTGGGATGCACTCTGCAACTGGGCATAAAATGAAACTCAAGACTTAGATTGATGAACCATCGACCATGGATTCGATAGATTTAGAAAGAGAACCCATCACTCTCGGGTTCCATGCCTCATACGTTGCTTTACTCATTGATTTTGAGAAATAGTGTTTTGCTTAGTTTGAATGAAACCAACATTTGGATTAAGGGGTCAAATTTATTAAATCAGTCTCGGAGCGATGGAAAATACAAATACTTGTTCCATGCCTAAACAATCTTGTAAAATCTCGGAACTTCCAAAATGTTGCCTCGTTAGGCTTTTATGCCCCTCGTGGAGCAATTGGCCAAGAGTCCCTCGAATGGTTTGGGATGCACCTTGCAACTCCAGAATATAATGAATATCAAGACTCAGATTGAAGAACCGCCGAATCGATGGATTCCTAGGATAAGATTTCATAGATCACCCTCAATCATGGGTTCCATGCCTCGAAGTTTCTTAATCATTGATTTTGACAACTAGTATTTTTCTCTGCCTTGAAGCAATGCATCATTTGGATTAAGGGTCAAATTTACTAAACAATGCCTCGGGAGCGGATGGATAATTGGTCACCTATTCCATGCCTAAACAAGCTTGGAACATAATACAGAACTCAAAAATATTGCTCTATTAGTCTTTTAAGGCCGAAAGGAATTGGCTAAGAGTCCTCAAATGGTTTGAGAGATGCGACGGTAACTCCGCATAAAATGAAAATCGAGACTCCAATTTAGGAACTGCATATCTATTGATTATTTGCATAGTATTTTAGCTAGATCACCCCTCACTCTGAAGTGTCCAACCCCTCGAATGTTGTTTTTTTCATCGATTTCATTAACTAGTGCTTTACTCAAGAAGAAGCAATGCAACATTTGGATTTAGGGGTCCAATTTACCAAACCATGCCTAGGGAGAGAATGGAATGTGGTCACCTACTCCATGCCTAAAAAAGCATGCAAAGTCTCATGGAGCTAAAAAAATGTTAGTTCCTCATAGGCTTTATGCCCCGAGGATGAATTTCCCAAGAGTCCTCAAATGGTTTGGGATATGACTTGCAATTAAGCATAAAATGAAAATGAGACTCATAATGAGGAACCATCAACTCCGATGGGATTCCCCGGATAGATTTTGAGCTAAAGCACCCCTCACTGTGCCATGCCTCTAAAAGTTGCTTTACTCAATCGATTTAGAGAACTAGTGTTTTTCTCGCCTAGCAAAACCAACATTTGGATTATGGGTGTAATTTACTAAACCATGCCTCAAGAGAGGATAGACAAATATATCCACCTAGTCCATTTCAAAAATCTTGTAGCATCTCGTTGAACTCAAAATGTTGTTCGCTAGGTTTTTATGCCCCCAGGAGCACTGGCTAAGAGTCTCTAAATGGTTTGGGATGACGGTAACCTGGCATATAAAAATATCAAGATTCAATTGAGGAACCGGCTTAATTGACAATTCTTAGCATAGTATTTCATCTAAAACACCCCTCACTCATGGGTTCCATGCCTCAGATGTTGCTTTAATCATTGATTTCGAACTAGTGTTTTGCTCAGTTTCAGCGCAATGCAATATTTGGATTAAGGGGATAATTTACTTAAACCATGCCTCGTGAGAAGATGGATAATATTTTCACCTAGTCCATGCCTCAACAATCTTGCAAAAGATCTCTTCAATGTAATCCTTCCAAAAAATGTTGCTTCATAGTCTTTATGCTCCGAAAGGAATTGGCCAAGAGTCCCCCGGTGGTTTGGGATGCCATTTGCAACTGGTCATAAACAAAAATGAGACTTGGTTTGCGAATCATCTTTTGACTCGGGCATATGATTTTAGCTGAGAACCCTCACCCCATTTCCAACCCTCTCGATTTTGTTTTTCATCGATTGATAACTAGTGCTTGCTCTCAAGAAGAAGTACGCACATTGGATTTAGGGGTCAAATTTTGAAACCATGCCTTGTGAGTGGATGGAAATGTGGTCACCTATTCATGCCTAAACAATCTTACAACAACTCATGGAACTCAAAAAAATGTCGCTTCTGCTGGCCATACACGATGAATTGCCAAGAGTCCCCTAAATGGTTTGGGATGCTTAATTCTGTAACCGGGAATAAACGAAAAACCATAAGCTCGATTAAGGAACCACTACTGATGACTCGGATAGGATTTCAGATATAGAACCCATCACTTCTAGATGCCATGCCTCAGAAGTTTATTTACTCATTGATTTCAGAACTAGTGTTTTTCTCAGCTTGAAGAAAACCAACATTTGGATTAAGGGGTCCAATTTAGAAAACCGCGCCTATGGAGCTGATGAAAAATATAGTCACCTGCAAATGTTACTCAGTTAGGTTTTTATTCCATCAGAGCAATTGGCTAAGAGTCCCCTAAATGGTTTGGGATGCGAATTTTAACCGGCATAACTAATATCGAGACTCAGATTGAGGAACTGCTATCTCTGTTGGATTCCCGATAGTATTTCTCATCTATATCACCCTCACTACTCAGTTCCATGCATCAAAAGTTGTTTTAATCATTGATTTCGACAACTAGCATTTGGCTCCAGTTTGAAGCAATGCAACATTTGGATTAAGGGGCCAATTTAAACCATGCCTTTGGAGAAGATGGATAATTTATCACCTATTCCATGCCTAAAAATCTGGTGCAAAGCATGTCACAAAGCTTAAAAATGTTTCTCTCATAGTCTTTATGGCCTCGAGAGAATTCTGCTAAGAGTCCCTAAATGGTTTGGGATGAATGGCAACCAGGGAATAAAACAAAAAAAGAGAGTCTCGGTTTGAGGAATCATCATCTCCGTTGGATTCATGTCGAGATTTTATCTAGATCACCCTCGTCCCTGCAAGCTCCAACCCTAAGAAGTTGTTTTATCGATTTCGATAATCCGTACTTTTGCTTAGTAAGAAGTAATGCAACATTTGGATTTAGGGGTCCACTTACAAAACCATGCCTCGAGCGATAACCATTGTGGTCACCTATTCCATGGTTAAACAAGCATGCAAAATTTCATGGAGCTCAAAAACGTTGCTCCGTTAGGCTTTTATGACCTAAGGATGAATTGCCAAGAGTCCCCAAATGGTTTGGGATGCAACTTGAACCGCATAAAATGAAAATGAGACTCCATTGAGGAACCAACTCAAATGGATTCCCTCGATATGATTTCAACTAGAGCACCCATCACCTGATGCCATGCCTCGTAAGTTACTTTACTCATTGATTTCAAGAATTAGTGTTTTGCTCATTGAAGCAAACCAACATTTGGAATAAGGGGTCCAATTTAAAAAACCATGCAGCCCACACCTAAACAAGCTTGCATTATCTCACGAAACTAAAAAAATGTTGCTCGTTAGGTTTTTATGCCCCGACATCGAATTAGCCAAGAGTCCCCCAAATGGTTTGGGATGTCACTTGAAACTGATCATAAACTAAAAACAAGACTTGGTTTTAGGAACCAGCTCATGGATTCCCTGCATAGGATTTTAGTTAGAGCACCTCTCACTCCCAGGTCCTATCCCTCGGAAGTTGTTTTTTTCCATCAATTTTGATAACTAGTTCTTTTCTCAGTAAGAAGCAATGCAAGATTTGGATTTAGGAGTCCAATTTACAAAACTATGTCTCGGTAGTGGATGGACAATGTGATCACATAGTCCATGCCTAAAAATTCATACAAAATCTCATGGAGCTCAAAAATGTTGTTTCTTTGTTAGGCTTTTATAACCGGCGAGGAATTGTCAAGAGTCCTCAATGGTTTGGGATGCGACTGTAACTGGGCATAAAATGAAAAAACTGAGACTCAAATTCAGAAATCGCCGACTTCGATGATTCCTAGGATAGTATCCATAGGAGACACCTTTACCTAGGATACTCGTAGGTGGCGTCATATTCACAATTGATGCAAATTTAGCTGGGTCTACAAATACTCCTTCTCGACAGACTATGGCCTACAATATTTCCATGTGGTACACATAAGATACGCTTCCTGTGATTTAATGAGATTTGTAATTCTCTGCAACTGTCAAACATTAGCCTTAACAGTGCAACATGTTCCTTAAGTAGACTATATATTGTCCAATCTTCCATATAAACTTCATGAACTGTTAATGAACTCTCTAAATACAAGCATCACAAGTCATGGAAAATTGCATGGCATTCTTTAAACCAGATGGCATCACATTGTATGCAAAATATCCCCATTTGGTAATGAAGGTGTTTTTTTTCTTGTCCTCTTCAAAGAATCCTAACTTGATGGTATCCCCGAGAATCTATCTCAGAAATGAGTATGCTTCATTTCCTTAACTCGCCGGTCCCTCATCGGTAAGGGTGTTGGGAAAGGGTCATGCACACATTCCAAATTGAGGCTAATGTAGTCCACATAGACTCTAATAACCTCAGTGTCTTTATTTCTTTGAATGACTATCAGTCAATCTATTCTACTTTTTCTATTGGAAAAATGAGACCTTCTTCTAGCATCTTATCATCTTCCTTCTTCTTTGACTTCTTTTACATTGGGGTTAAGACGGTATGGCTTATGTATGACATGTTTGGATCGTGGTTTTAACTCAATCTTCATTTCTCCCATAATGCCCTTTGATTCCCTTCACTGAGAAAGTCTTTTGGGAACAGTCTTCATATTCCCTCAAGACTCTCAGATTGGACCGATTTGCTCATCCAGTAATCTCCTACCAAATCTATTTTGGTTTTCTCTTCTGTCCCTATGTTAATCTTCTACAATTTCAAAGGGTGATTGTAGGAACTATCACTGTCTATAGGTATGGTGTTTTGAATTTCTTTGGTCCCCTCGATCTATTTGATTGCTAGGTTTCTCAGTTATTCTAATTCATCTAGGATTTCTGAAGCTTTGCTAATATGATATCATTCTATAGGATTTTGAATCATGGGTAAGTGGGGTTTAATTGGGTTCTTGCATGCTTCTTGGGACATACTACAAGATCTGATTTGTTATTACTATTGGTTGTAAAAGAAGTTCTTTAATCATTTGTAGGACTAGTTCAAGCTCATGGTACTTACTTGTAAGTGAGAAGTCTTTGCAAAATTGAGTTGCCAATGTTTTCCAATTGCTGGTTCCGCTATCCTGTTTCTTCATGTATAAACCAAGCTTTTGGGATTATAGGGCCTAGAGAATGGGGAATACCTGAACCCAAAAGAGAGATAGTATCTCAAGAAATGCATTGTGCCATGCAATCAAGAATGTATCCTGTGGTCCATCTTTCAATAACAATTGCATAATCCTGGGATCTATTTGTACTTCTATTTCTAAATGCTCTGTATTGCAGAACCTATGTTTGAGATCTTGCTTGACCTCATCCAATGTTCTGATTGTAGCTTTATGAAAAGCCCACCATCTAGGAGGGGTGTTCTGGAAGGCTATGTCTAGTACCAAGATTGTTTGATATTCTCCCACAGTTTCTTCCATATAATGAAAAAAGTTGTCTAGATCTGAGGTGTCATCATATACTGGGTGTTCTCCTAATTTCATTCCTTACCCATCTGGTCATTCTGATAGCTGCGCATCTTCTTGAGAATATTTCATGTAAACCTTGTTGCCAACTATCAAAATCTAGTTTTGAATCTTCGTCCGCTGATTGTATACTTCACAACCATCGATCCATCAACAATGGGGTTTATATAATCATTTATTATGCTATGTACAGCTAGTACCGGGTCTAGGTCTCCTTCTTCCATATTATTGTTTGTTGGTTCTCTGTACCTGGGTCCTACATATGGATCCAAAGGTTGAGATACATACCTTGACCTTTCAGCTTCAAAATTCATGGTATCTTTCTTTAGAGCAATTATTGCATAATTTTCTCAGAGGCCCACCGGACCCCAAGTAGCACAGGGTAGGGTCCTTGTCTCCCATGATCTCAATGACCAAATTCAACCACTATTTTACTCCCGCTACTACTCATATCTCCAATCTTCCTATGGAAAGATACATTGGTTTTCCATTCTAATCAATTGGGGGATATGCCTGTACCTCGGCTTGCTCCAGCTTCCTAGGTATTTCTTTGGAAGAATGTTCACATATGACCCTAGGTCCAACATGACGCCCTTTTAATTCTTTTGAAGTCATCTAAATGGGCTACCAGTCAGAATTCTTTCCTGGTTCATACTTTTGTCATGGAACTCTCTCTCGGTACTCTTCTCAAAGAATAAGGTTTAATCCTAATCCTCGCTTCTAAGGTTTCTTCATATCTCTAGACTAAGTACAGCATTGTGAAATGTCTATGTCACTTGATCGCTCCTCGCATGTTAGAGAATAATTTAAACCAGAGGTCAATCAAGGCTTTGAAATTTCTCAAAGGTCTTGGTATGCCTTCCACAAGGTTTCTTGCAGCAAGTGGGGTGAAGGTGGACTTGTGCCACTCTAGGTATACAACCCAAGCAGAAGGGTTCTCTATTTAAGGATTAGAATATTTTGAATACTTCTATGGAATCTTTAAAGAATAGGTTTTTCTTTATGGGGTCGTACCTATCTTCTTTAGGTGTTTCTTTCTAAATATGAGGTAGAGCACGATCACCCTATCTTGCTCCTACCATTATGACAATGCTAAGGTTGGGAAATTTTCCCTTATAAATCCTCTTGATCTATGAACTTATGAGGTTAGTCCCTCTTTGTCATGCACTATCCTCCAACTTTGCGATTATCTCTAAGAATTATTTCATTGCATGTCTGCTGGATCTACAATGAGACACCATGGTCATCTTGATGAGGTCAATCTCTGTGACAAGGGACCATGTTCATCACACTGTAACATCTTCTTGGTCCCTCTTCCTCCGCCTCCCCTCCCAAAGTCTCCTACGCCCACCTCCTAATTCTCCATGGTCCCCGCCAAGCAGGTTTTCATTCACCTTGAATGCTATTCAGTTCGCCTAGCCTATTTGCAAGAGCATCCAACACTCTACATTGATTGGTAATATGTGTGGTGGACGCAATGCAGAGCATTGTAATATGCCTGGTACTATCATCATTTCGCAATATAGGCACTATCTCGGGTCCATGCCCAAGGGTTTCACCATAGCTCATAATATTTCGTTGTTGGTGCTGCTTGGCCTCCTGCGAAAGCATGATATGGGGTGGGATGCGATGGAATGGTGAGTTCGCCATCACTTGTGCAACTCCTCCCATGGGTCCCAGTGAGGGTCCCATAGGATTCCGAGGAGGTCCCATTCCACTCATTCATGGACATTCGTTCACCAAATGACCTTCCATATAGCATCCCATGAACCAAACTCATGGTCGTCCTAGTCTGGGTATCATCAACTCCTGAATATTTTATGTAAGTGTTGATATTTTTCCTTGTAGTTGTGACAAATTTGCATCTAATAGGGGCCTGGTCATCCTCAAACTTCTTGGATAACCTTCCATGGATTCGATATTCATCGAGTGTTATAAGGCATTTGTTAAGGTGGTTATTTGTTGTTGCGTTAGTGAAATTCAAGACAGGGGAAGTAACCCCTGAATTTACCACTCCATTTGATGTTCTTCATGTATTGGATGTGCCAACATCCCTACGGCATATTTAAACTTTTGGTTGCATACCAGGATGATTCACCTTCCCACTGATAGATCTCACGCAACTTAGATAGAGCCTATTGTTCTGACTGAGGTAGTTTGAAATCTGCTATGAACCTTTTTCATACTTGGTCAAGTGTAAACACTTGACCTGCATCCCTGGCACTCCTGGTTTGATGGTATTCATGTACCACTTTAGAGCACTACCTCTCAAGGTAGTCTATAACTCGACCAACTTATCCTCATACGGAGTCCGTCTATATCTCCGTGATTCCTTTGCAAAGAACTAGTGTTGTCTAACGCCTTTCATCTCCTTACCCCAAAATTGTGGTATCATGCATTGAACTTATGGTTGTCCATTGTTGATCTTGTTGTTCATATCAATATGAACCCTAACATTCCTTCTTGAAATCTACTATGGGATCCCAATATCCTCCCTGCATCGCACTTCCCGGTCGCAGACGATTAACCAATTGTACCGAAGAGAACTGAACGAAGGTAGTGTTGAACTTACTGCTTGTATAGAAAGCACTTGGGGTATGGGATTCACAAAGGCCACTAGCTTCGGTGTGGTTTTCTTTGATCTGGGGGTCTTGTTAGCTTCCACTAAGACGATCTCTTCAGCTGGATTCCCGATATCTCCTGTTATCGGGGTTGAATATTCTCTTTCTCCTCTAATATTCATGTCGGCTTCCTCCTCCATTACATCTGTACTTTCTCCTACTCATCCCACTTCATGGGGACTTATTTCTCTCCTTGATTCTCTCTTCTTTAATCTTTGACCTACTGCCTCGTGTGTTTTCATCTTCTACAATTATTCCATTTGTATTTCCTCTATTTCTCCCAATCCTCCTTATTTCCTCAGCTTTTCAGACTGTCTTCCATCTTTCTTAATCTTTCCGCACCACCATTTTTCAACCATGGTGGCTCTCTTCTGCTTCTCATCTCTCAACCATTTCTTGTTGTTTCCCTCCCCATTTGTCAAATAACCCTTCCCCTTTCTCACATGCCATGACTTTCACCCTGCCTCTCCCTACCCCAAGAGAGGGCATTTGCGCTTCCATCTCAGTCAGGGATATAATCAACATCCCTTACTCCACCAAGAAAGTCTTAATCCACAGGGGGATATATCTTAACAATCTTCCCCTTGTGCCTTTCTTGAAAATTTCTTCTACCCATGAAAAATATTGATGATTATCGTCTTCAAACTCAATATTGTATCCTTTTGATGTGGTATTGACCCAGAAATAAATCGCTCACGTGACTAGACAATACAACCGATGGAGTTTTGCAATATTTTTTGTGTCCCACGTACATATCCTATTGACTCTTTCTTGGAACTCTCAAGCTTCTTGGAGTCTCTTGGACCTGAAAAAAATTCTTCCTAGAATCTTAACCTGTAAAATATCGTATTGGTCGCTTGATCTTTCCGAGTAAAAGATTGCTTACCTAGTAGTTCCCATTGATTTTCTTTTTAGTTCTGCTTCTTTCCATATGAATGTGTCACAATTTATTTCCCACCATTGATCAATTCCAGATCTATGGATTGTTGGTAGCATTCTTCCTATAGGTTCCCTTTTTACATGGGTCCCAACAACAAAACCATATTTTGTTGGTATGATGATCAAATCCATGGTTTTGTAGGTTTCAACAAGGTACCATGTAGTCTAGAGTTGGAAATTTGTATCTCCTTTGAAGAGAAGAAGTCTCACCCAAGATCATTGAGATGAAAGATAAGGGAGGGTAGGAAAATACCAAGAGAACCATAGATCATCCATAACTCATTGTTGTTCTTGCACAAGAGAAACATCAAGTATGAAACATCTAACCGCAAGAACTGGACCTACTTACGTTATGAACAACTATTAACCATAGAACCATTAGACATAACTTATAAACCATAAAGGAACAATGTAATGCACAAGTAAACATACATCATCCTTTTAAAATTTGTCTTCCTCTTGCCATATTATTTGGTGATATCTTTTCATGACTGTAATTACATAGAGATATTCAATATAGACTCTTGGCTCTAGACCTCAGCCATAGAGTTCTAATTTCCCAACTGATAGGTCTCATTCGTTATAGACTTTGACTTGTCTCTTCTTGAATTACAACAAGTAGCAACAACTAATCCCAAAGCATTGGGCGACTCTGATAGACATGCCTCAACCCAACTCTAATCAACTCATGAATGAGTGAACCAATGAACTGAAGGATCAACAACAAAATCAACCCAACCTACCCAAACTCTTTATGATTATATTCATTCCTATATGTAGATGGGTTATATTTTCCTGCTCAGTTTTCTCATGCTTTCTTGTTCCGTTGCAACTATTTGTTGCTTAGGTTGTGTTGTGCTAGCATCCACAACTGCTTTATGTTATTCTTCCTTCCAACCTCTGATGAAGTTTGTGCAACTTGTTCTTAGTCAAAACTTGCGCAGTTATTTCTCAAAAATGAAGGGCCCAACATATTTCATCTAGATCTCCCCTCACTCATAGGTTCCATGCCTCAAAAGTTTATTTATTCATTGATTTCAAGAACTGGGGTTTTGCTAAGTAATAAGTAATGCAAGATTTGGATTAAGGGTCTAATTTATGAAACAATGCCTCAGAAGAGGATGGATAATTTGGTAACCTATTCCATGCTTAGACAAGATGGCATCATCTCATGAACTCAAAAATGTTTCTATGTTAGTCTTTATGCCCAGCAGAATTGGCCAAGAGTCCCCAAAATGGTTTGGGATACTACTTGCAACTCAAGTAATATAACAAAACCAAGAGTCATATTGAGGAACCATCATCTCTATTGAATTCCTGGCATATGATTTCAACTACAACACTTCAATTCCGGTTCCAAACCCCTCTGTTAGTTTTCTTCACTCCATTTCTCGAGCAACTAGTTTATGATAATATGAATTTCAGAAATTGTTTTTTCCATCGATTGTGAGATGTAGGTTTATGATAAAATTTTAAATTTTCCAATAAAAATCTCCATTGACCTTGTGTAAACCATTCCATTTGGTGTTTGTTTCCAATATCAGAAAGAAGAATGTTGGAGAATTATAAGATGTAAGTTAGGTATGAGCCATTTGTTACCTCTTTATTACATTTTATAATTGTATCATCCATTTTTTGTATTGACCAAATGAGGAATTAACTTGAAACTCATGCCATTAGACACAAACTCAATCCCATGTGGCCAACTATGAGAAAAAACACGCTTAATTAATCTAGGAGTCACATGCAAACAAACCTTCACAAAGAAGCGCTAGTTGGTAATGGAATCCAACACCTGTAATCAATGCATGAAGGGGCTCATTTTTGGTGGGTGGGAAAGTTACACTGACAACATGCTTAACAAACTAACTCCTTTGTGCAAGCATTTCACTGGTACTGACACCCTTCAAGGAGTCCAAGTGAGTCTAGCTAGCATTCATCCCAGGTACAACACCACCTTCCCCGTGTTGTCACCTTATGTAGGAAGTCTAAAAATATTATGGCCTCTATGGTACCACCTACTACTCAAAGAAGAGGGAGGGACAATCAACGATATCTACACCAAGACCAACAACAAAGAAGGGTTGATTAATCTGAGGGCCCCAATGTGACCTCGCGATTGACCCTTGTGTTATAAGGGCTTCCCAAAGTCGGTGATATAGAAACTTGATTTCACTCCCTAACTCAAGGCTTTGTGTTTGTTTAACATATTTGGAAAGTTATTCTCACAATCCTATTCCAAATCTCAACACTAACCTAAGATGGCTTTGAATAGCCCTAGAAAAAGTTGCTAGATAAATAAATTTTAATTAGCACTTGATTTTAGGATTTTGTTACTCAAAGGAGTGGTCGAAACACCATGGCATTTTGACTCGAATATTTAAACCATGCAAGAGGAAATGAAATACAAAAATTCAACTTCTATGAAAACTAGATATGGAAGGAGCAAGAGGTTTTAAGAAACAAAATAATTTTTGATAGATTACTATGTGTGCAAGCATCAGCAGAAAAATAACTCCAAATTTTAAAAATACAATGCAAATGTCATAGTTCACTTAGTACACCTATACAACATTGAATCAAATGTCATCATCAACATAGTAAACTATTATTATTATAGATACCACCATCTGAAATTACAAAGAAAATGATACAAACTCTGTTTCCATATAAGAGGAATGTCACATAATGATTTCAAAGTAAGATACAACATTCATTTACATGAGAAATTGTTTATGAAATCATATTGAATGTATATAGTTTATATTATGTATTTCAATTTCATTGACATGTTTAGTATCATTTTATTTTCAACATATTGTTTGTCCTTAGTGACTAACAAGATTAGTAAATCACATTTAGGAATCAGGGTAGTGTCCTAAATAATGATAGTTGTGTAAGGTGTCAATAGAATGATAATAATGTCTTCCATCTAAATACCCTAATTTATGGATTTTCTATTTTTGGGGTAAGTCCCGTGTCTCCACAGTTGAAGTGTTTTCACTTACTATCTTACTCTCACATCAACTCCAATTGTTTTAAGTTTGAGGACTACAGCAATTGCACTGTGACAATCCCATATTTAGTGCTTCTTAAGGAATATTCTATTAAGGCTATGAAAATCCCATATTTAGTGCTTCTTAAGGAATATTCTATGAAGGTTTACATATACTCCTAAATCCGCAAAGCAATTATAGATCATAGATATTAAATGATGCACTGAATCTAGTTAGAATGACATTGTGACAAGAAACTGTTAAAATTACACATTAACACCTCAAGATTGCTTGACATTGGCCCTCACTTCCTGGATGAAAATTTAATACCAATGGACTAGAGGGGTTCTTCCTCATGTCATGCTAGAAAAAACTTTGCCTATGAGGGAAAAAAGCCTCATACAACTTCAAGTTGAGATTTTTGAATAAAATTTATCTAAGTTATGCTTTGTATAAAAACTAATGACACTTATACTTTGATAATTTACCTTTTGTTCTGAAAAACTTGAAATTAAGCATATATTCTCCTATGATGGAATTAATTATAATGGAACATATATGTCAATGTTTCATTATGGCCACTCAATAAGTATTGACCAAATTTATATCTGAGGACTACTAAGTCAAAAAGGTAGCTTAAGGTTTACATAATTGAATAAAATTGCATCCTTTTGCATTGAAAGTAGTTTTCCACCTCAGAAAACATGCATTTGAGGGCTTAAGTAGTGTGTCTAGTTTCCAACTAACATGGAGGTGGAATTGTGCCAAGTTACTCTACCAAACCAGATGAATTACATAGTGTAGTTTATTTACAAATCTTAATCTCCACTCAAGATATAATCAGATTCACCTTAAAAAACAAGATATGCCAAAACAACTTTAGAACTCATGAAGTCCCATATGAACTCCTATAAATGTTGGTTGGTTTCATTAATTCCTCCCTCTACTTTAGTGTCTTATGGATTATATTCTGAGGCATTTCCTTAGATTTATTTTTTTTTTTTGACGCCATTTTGACATAAAAAAATAGTTGGAGATCATATGGGACATGTGGGTAAGGTATTGCATATGCTTCATGATAACAAACTGTATGTCAAGAAGTCCAAGTGTACTTTTAGGTTACAAGAAATGGAGTGCCTAGGCCATGTGGTATCAAATGAATAAGTCAAGGTAGATCAACAAAAGATAAACGAAATAGTGGATACTCCAATACTAAAGAAAATCAAGTTCCTTTGATGTTTCCTCGTCTTGATAGGATATTATCGTCATTTTTTCATCAATTATGCTCATATTGTTGCACCTCTAACATACCTATTAAATAATAAATAATTTTCATGGTTATATGTGGCAATGTAGAGATTCCAACAATGCAAGGATTGAACCTTTACTCCAATTCAAGGCACCCCACAAAAATAAACTCTAGTTAAATAGTTGTTTAAGGTTTGTCAAGTATAGTTAATTAAATAATTAACTTTCCTAATGTGTATTAGTTAAGTAATGATTAATTATTAATAATACACTATTTGTTTTAATATGTATGTTTACACTACTAATTGATTAATTAACACATTTAATAAATTTGGTGAACGAATTAAAAGTTTAATAACTTTTAATTTATTATTGAAAACTTTATGTAAAAAGTGATAAAGCATTGAATGGAGGGATAGGGTATTGAATGCATGGATAAGGTATTAAATGGAGGGATAGGGTATTAAATGGAGGGATAAGGTGGGTGACATTAAATGAAGGTAGGAATCAAAATGGGGGAGTATATGAGGGGGCAGAGGCATTGAAAAAGGGGGACTTTTGGAATTTTTGGGGAAAGTGAGCATTTTGAGAGTAGGGACTATATTTTATGTTTGGGATCTTTTTAAGGTTTGGAGTTTGGGTGGACTATTACAGGTGCACTAGGTTGCTATGATTTTTTGGCTCTGGGGCCAATAATCCTAACAGAATCCTGGAGCTAGGGAGAAAGACAGGATGCTCCTAGATGGTAGAGAGGAAAAATCAGTTTTGGGCAATGTTTGACACAATTCAACAACGAACAACAAGACAAATGGAGGGTTAGCATCAGACAAAGGTATGTAATTTCATGAATTTGTTGTGTTATGTGGTTTTTATTAAATTTATTTTCATGATGTTGATAAATTTAATTTATCTTGAATAATAAATGATTATAAGTTGATGATTAAAATGTATAGGATATAAACTCTTCATTCTTTATTTTAGCTTATGTTTTATAAGGCTCATGGGGACAGACACCTTACACATGGTATCAGAAAGTCTCCTGCTTAAAATCCGGACAAGGGCCTACCCACTACCCACATAAGAAGGGACAGCCTGAAATGGAATTGTTCCAACCCTGAAATTTAAAAGAAAAAAAACCCCTAAAATAGTTATATTGAAACCTTGAATAAACTATATAGGGTAATTATATATTGAAAGAAACAACCCAGGGAAAAGGGACCCTGAAACCCTTTAATTAGATAAAAATCGAAAGCCCAAAATGTACCCACCTAACCTCCAAGCCAAGCACACAATTATTTTTGGTTATATATAAACAGATATATATAAAAAAATTCCAATAATACATTACTGAAAAATGAAATGGTATAATGTTATACAATTGGAAAATGTTAAATCAATTTTAACATTTGCTTCAAATAAATCAATTTTAACACTTTCTTTTAACACATTGAATATATATATACATATATATATATCAACTTTGCCCACAATTTTTTTTTTTTAAAAAAAAAAATCAATTTTTGAATCAAAAAATATATATATATATATATATATATATATATATACATAAGAAAGCATAAAGCACACCAATAAAAATACATATATATAAGTATTTAAAGTATATAAAAATATATATATATATATATATATATATACATATATAGAGAAAGTTATATATATATATATATATATATATATATATATATATATATATATACAAACATATATAAAAATATATAAATAAATAAAGCATAAAATTTTGGGCTGAAGGATAATCTACAGTCCTCGAACCACGCATTTGCAATCACACAAGACAGATGTCAGCAATGACATGTCGATATACAAGTCAAAGCCTGCACGCCAAGCATCACACCAAACCACAAGGAGGAGGGGACCATGTCCCATGCACTACGCTAATGAAAAAACATATGGTATTTACACTTATAAATATATATATATATAATAATAATAATAATAATACACATAATAATAACAAATAGATTAAAGCATAAAATTTTGGGCCTAAAGGACAATCTTTAATCCTCGAGCCACAATAAACACCCATCACCCAAGTGAAAAACCACAACAAACAATCCAGCACCCAAGCGCCTGTGAACAACCACAACAAACAATCCAAGCAACAAGCTTCAATACATAGCCTCAGACTCACTACATCATATGACCACAAGTCTAGAAACAATACATAAACACAGCGCACAAGCACTAAGTTCCAATGTCTCCAAAGGCCACTCTCTATTAACTCAAGACTCGCGCACTCATAGCCGTCACCAGCCACACATTTCAATGCATATAAGGTGCCAAGGAAATCCTACATTCAGACTTCCTCACATCTTTCCTCGCAGAAATAATTAGACCCTGAGTATTCTAGAAGCAAGTCGACAGAGGGCTCGACCAGGAATAATAGAGTAAAAGACCCTGAGTATTCTAGAATTAATGTCTCTAGAGAAGTTGGATCTTCTCATGACCTCCAAATATCCCAAAGGCCCCACACATTCACGCCAACCACTACACCACATCATGTGATTTCAACATCCCAAACAGTGAAGCTGATATTCTTGTACTCTACAGTCACACCAACGCAAAAGGCACCATGAGGAGGATCCCACGAGAGAGCACTACTATGCACCAATGCAGAAGGCACCACGAGAGGGAGAGCCCAAAGGGGGCTTACTCACATTCAAGTGTAAAATTTTTTTGTATGTATTCAACTATCTCAATTCCCATGTTATATGCCACTCAATTCTACCAATAGCTAGCACCAATTTCCAATCAATGCCAAAGATAGTTCTCACACATGAAGCACAAGGAGAGATTCAAGAGATAGCTTACTAAAAGATTTCTCAGACAACTTCTAGGCACTAATATATTATACACAAGGTTCATATTTTGAACCCATGACTTGTAGCCACGCAAATAAGTCATGGAAGCTTAGCCCAAGTGCTAAGTTTAAGAGCAATGTATCATATCTCGCCCCACACAAGCATAGGCTAATATATATATATATATATATATATACAAAGGCAAAGACCGAGTCCATGAGTCATACACCAAATAAAAACATAAGTCATGCAAGATTATCCCAAGCACCGAATCTAAGAGCAATGGTCATATCTCATCCCACACAGATTGCATTATAGAGACAGGAGACATAGGCAGAGGAAAGCATATATATATATATACAGCCAAGCACCTCAAGAACAACAAACAAGCCGACACCCAAGCCAAACACTGCCACCGAGGATAGAAGGGAACGCTTCCACTATGCTCAATGCCCTCCATTCTGAATTCATGGATACCACTACCGACCGAAAGTAGGGACAACCATGACGGGCTCTTCATCCTTCACCTCTCGGCCGAAAGGCTGAAAAAAAATACATGAGAATGAAAAGGGTCGAGTGAGGCTAGGGTTCGAGGAGATAAAGGAGAAAGTAATTTAGGGTTGAGGATGAGAGCCCCTGGAAGGAGGGCACGTGGACCTCATGCACCCACGATGCCCGACTTCAAATAAAAAAAAAAGAAAAAAAAATTGTTTATTTTTTTTAATTTTTTTTTTAGTTTTCTCTTGTTTAATAATTTTTTTTTTTTTTAATTAATTCTTTTAAAAAAATATTTCTTTTAAATTACATTTTTGTTTTATAGATCGAATAAAAATTTGTTTAAAAAAAAATGTTAATCATAAAAATAAATAAATAAATAGATAATAATAATAAAGTTATATAAAAAAAATATGTTTGGAGTCCATGGGTTTTGAACCCACAACCTCCACCAAGCCCAAGCACCTTGAGAAATGGACCAACACCAACGCGCTCTACATGTTACCTTACAAAATAAATTCATTTATAGAAATAAATTAATTATCAATAGTCATAAAGTACTATCTTGAAGTATAATCTCCAATTATCCAAGTTAACCAAGCACTGAGTTTCATGCCCTCAACCATCGAGCCAAGCGCCAAGTCCTTCCATTCCATTCAACCAGTCAAAGCCAAACACCAAGCCCTCAAGGGAGCATTTTGTGCACAACATATTAACATTATAAAATTTTAATGTTAATAATGGGCTTGAAACCTATTATTATTAATCAAATATATACATATCCCCTTGATTAATGAATGTAATAGTGTAACTTTATAAATTACAGGTTAAAAGTCCTTGTAGAGTAGTGAGAGTTTGATGTAGGTTACATGAAATAGTCAGGGTAGAATAGGGGTATAATAGAAAGAACCATATAAGGGATCTGATGCACCGTGGCGAGTATGGTACAGTGTTAGCGTAACTACCGGGGAGGGGGCCAATAGTTTTATTAGGCAAAGACATCAATCTTAGACACTTTGACCCTAACCTAGCCACCTCCCCTAAAGAGAGTAATGTCTGTTTACAAACAAGTAAAAAAAAAATTACGCCTAACGCTATTTTCTAGTTTAATTTGCGCAAATATGAAATGTCCTTGAACTCACCCTGACAACTTTGGTTGATGCAGGTTAAATCATACAGGATGGCTAGGAATCGAGGAAATCAAAGCAGAGGGGCATCGTCGCAGGGACCACTAGTGCCACCACCACCATCGCCTGAACTAGCTCTCATATTGCACTCTTTGGAGGCCATAAATGAGACTTTAAAGGGGCGTCAACCAACAGGGATCGAAGTGGAACCCCTACCATCTGGAACGGGTAATCCAAAAGCGCCGAGGGATTCAGGGGGAGGACCTCCACCCGAAGATATCACTAGAGAACTATAGAAGATCAAAATTTCGGAGTTTGCCGAGGGTCGTGCCAGTGAACGTGCCGAGGCATGGCTGGAATGCATGACAAGGTGTTTCGCCTTAAGAGACTATGCGTCCACTTCAAAGGCGAAGATAGCGATTTTTCAATTAAGAGACAGTGCCTTGAACTGGTGGGGCAACCTAGAAAGGCAACTGCATCTTACCCCGGACACCGTATATTGGGAACTTTTTGAGGAGAGGTTCCGAAGGAAATATCTGCCAGCTTACTATGAGGAACAATAGGTAGGAGCGTTTCATGCTCTAGTACAGGGAAACAAAACTGTAGAAGAATATGATATTATGTTTATGGAATTGGTCAAATATGTTTCATATATGGATAATGACCAATGACAGGCATAACACTTTGTCTATGGGTTAAACCCTAAGATAAGGGCTATGGTTCGGATGTGGAAACCATCTTCAGTAGAGAAAGCTGAGGAAAATGCACGTTATGCAGAGGAACACATGAGCTTAACTAGAGGTACGAGACCGACCTTTCCACATCATCCTAGATTCATGGGGAAGGCCCCTAGGACAATTCCCAGGGGAGGGGGTCAAGTCCACCTCCATATCATAATAGAGTCGCACCAAGCATAGTAGCCGCAGGGATTTCAATGGCAGCAAGTGTTGCATCTCGTTCATCATCAATGACACAAATAGGTCCATGACCATCATAGGGAGAAACTAGTAGGGGAAGCGATTCCAGGGGAAGGCACTCATTTCAGATACAGTCACCGAATAGTGCGCAGGTTCAATCTCGTGTTACCTTTTGGGGATGTGGAGGGCCCCATTATCAGGGTGACTTCCTAGAGTTACAATCAAGATTTGTACATAGAGAAGTAAAGGTTCTGATTGGAAGAGGAAGTGGCAACCACTAGATTTATGCAGTGGTTAATAATCGCCAGGCAAAACATCAATCCACGGTGGTGGAGTCATCAGGTACACTAAATCATATCAATGTTAAGATTTTATTTGATTCTGGTGCTACAGATAGTTTCATTTCACCATCTTCATTAGAAAAGAGTGGGTTGGCAGCCTATGAGCACGATGACTTTAAACAATTCGAGATGGCTTTGGGGGAAAAACAAGTGATAGGACCTAGCGTTGATAATTGTATAGTAGACCTGGGAGTGTGTTCTAGCAAGTTGAAGGTATATGTTACTGATCTCAAGGCGTATGACCTAATCATATGAATGGATTGGTTAGAATCCCATAGAGCTATGGTAGATTGTTTCACAAAAAGGGTGCTCTGTGTTGATGACGAAGGAAGGCCAATAGAGATCCAGGGTGTACGGAGAAAGGTGTCTCTATGATTTATATCAACTATAAAGGTTAAGCAATGATTGAGGCAAGGGTGTTGACTATATGTAGTGGAAGTAGTGAATGAAAGTAAGGGACCCTCCTTGGATCAGTACCCGGTATTGTCAAAATTTAAGGATGTTTTTTCGAACGAGTTACTAGGGTTACCCCCTGAGAGGGAGCTTGATTTTACTATTGAGATAAAACCTGGTGTAGAAACAATTTCCAAGACTCCGTATCAGATGACAATGCCGAAACTTTGTGAGTTGCAAATGTAGTTGAAAGAGTTACTGGAGTTAGGGCTAATAAGGCCCAGTGTCTCACCTTGGGGTGAAAAAGTAATTTTTGTAAAGAAGAAGGATGGTTCCTTATGATTGTGTATAGATTACAGGGACTTGAACTGTGCTACAGTGAAAAATAGATACCCAATGCCACGAATAGATGACCTCTTTGATTAGATGAAAGGAGCAGCGATATTCTCAAAGATTGATTTGCGATCAGGGTATCACCATTTAAGGATTAAGGAAGGTGATATTCCTAAAATTCCATTTCGAACTCGGTTTGAGCATTATGAGTTTGGCGTAGTACCTTTCATATTGACCAATGCACCAACAGTATTCATGAGCCTCATGGACAAAGTATTTCGGAAGTACTTAAGCTGTTTTGTACAAGTATTTATAGATGACATCCTCATCTATTCCAAAAATGAAAGAGAGCATGAGAAACACTTACGAGTGGTGTTGTCCTGCCTTAGAGAGAACAAATTGTATGGGAAGTTATCGAAGTGTTCCTTCTTCCATAAAGAGATCCACTATTTAGGTCATATCATTTGCGGTGAAGGAATCTCTGTGGACCCAGAAAAGGTAAAGGTCATTATGGAGTGGCCAGTGCCAAAAAATGCCCATGAGGTGAGGAGCTTCATGGGGATAGCAGGTTATTATCAGAGATTTTTGGAAGGATTATCTAAAATAGCGAAACCCATCACCACTTTGCAGCACAAGGGGGTCAGGTATGAATGGACAGAAGAATGTGACAGTGCATTCATCGGGCTTAAGAGGTTACTAACTAGTGCACCAATTCTACGAGTGTCGGATATGGAAAAGGACTTCACAGTCTACACAGATGCCTCAAAGCAAGGGTTGGGGGCTATGCTAATGTAGGATGGAGGAGTGATAGCTTATGTGTCAAGGAAGTTTAAGAAACAAGAAGAGCTTTATGCTACTCATGATTTAGAGTTGGCAGCTGTAATGCTAGCTTTGAAACTTTGGAGGCACTATCTTGTGGGGTAAAACTTTGAGCTCAAAACGTACCATCAAAGTTTAAAACATCTCTTCACTGAAAGGGATCTAAATGCCAAACAAAGGCGATGGAATGAGTTTATGAGTTAGTATGATTTTGGTATTTCATACATCAAGGGAAAAGAAAATGTGGTCGTAGATACCTTGAGTAGGAGACCACGTGTCTTCTCCTTGGTACCCTTAAAGGTCAATCTGAGGGAACATGTGTTGACGCAACTCCAAGGAGACAGTTGGTATTTAAAGGTTACCTCAAAACTCTAGAGTGGGAGGCAATTAGATCCAAAGTATGAACGATGTAGTCTGGAAGTAGACGGATTGTTAAGATATCGAGGAAGGATGTACATCCCTGAAGATGGGGATATTCGAAGAATCATACCGAAGGAAGCCCATAGAGCACTTTATTGTGCGCATTCGAGTTTGAAGAATATGTATGCAGACATGAGGAGTATTTTCTTCTGGGTAGGCATGAAGCGCAATGTATTCCATTTCGTCACCAAATTCCTAGAGTGTCAACAAGTGAAATCCGACCACCACCACCCGACAGGCCTCCTACAAGCACATGATGTTCCTATGTCCAAGTGGGAAGTCATTTCTATGGATCTTGTTGTGGGTTTTCCGCTCACATCTCATAGACACAATTCCATTCTTGTGATAGTTGATAAGTTAACCAAGAGTGCTCATTTTATTCCTATTAGAGAGACTTACAATGCCACTGATCTGGCACGTGTGTTTGTAAGTGAGGTCATTTGTCTACATGGGATACCTAAGAAGATCATTTCAGATAGGGACTCCAGATTCACTTCTAAGTTTTGTACAAGTTTGCAGTCAGTGTTGGGGACTGAGTTGAACTTAAGCACAACTTATCATCCTGAAATAGATGGGAAAACTGAGAAAGTAAATCAAGTCATGGAAGACATGCTTAGGATGTATGTCATGGATAATCAAACTCGTTGCGAGAAGTACCTACCTTTGGTATATTTTTCCTACAATAACATTTTTCATAGCTCCATCGGAATGCCACCCTACGAAGCTCTGTATGGAAGGCCATGTAGAACGTTGTTGAGTTGGGATAGATTAGAAGACCGAGTAATAGTTGGTCTAGAATTGATTCAAGAGATGGAGGAATATGTGATTCAGATTAGGTAGAGACTAAAGGAAGCACAGGATAGGCAGAAAATTTATGCGGATGCACAGAGGACCGACCGAAGTTATAAAGTGGGAGACCAGGTTTTCATTCGTATCAGGCCTCATAAGAGTACCATATGGTTCGGGAAGAGGACAAAGTTGTCACCTCAATTTATAGGACCATTCAGAATCCAAGAGAAAATTGGACCTGTTGCCTATCGTCTCTTACAACCACCCCACTTGCATAAAACTCATAATGTTTTTCATGTATATGTTCTACGTCATTATGTTGTCGATGAATCACATAAGCTAAATTGGAAGGAATTGCAGGTATCGGATGCGGGAACTCTCACTGTAGAACTGTTACGCATATTGGACCGTAGAGTCTGACAGCTTAGGAACCATCTGGTAGACCAAGTTAAGGTCCAGTGGGACAAGTATAGTCTAGGATATGCTACTTGGGAAGACGCCGAGACACTACGACGATATTATCCCTCAATTTTTTTGACCACCTCGAGAATATGTTTCTCGAAGGTTGGGTGTATGTAACACCACCTTTTTGACTTAGACAGCCAGGATTACCTGAGGCCTACACACCTTTATTTTCTATTCACAAGTGAAACTATTAAATGATACACTTGAACTTTTAAGATGTATGAATCTTTATGAATGCTTAAATGTATTTGGATAATGATGGATATGATGCGATATATTGTGAGAATGTAAATTTTATGAACGTTTAAATGTTA
>SNQJ01S0118118.1:27591-38096 GCA_010110895.2 Picea sitchensis
AGTTATCTGTTAAAAAACAATCGTGGGCAAAGTTGATATATATATATGTATATATATATTCAATGTGTTAAAAGAAAGTGTTAAAATTGATTTATTTGAAGCAAATGTTAAAATTGATTTAACATTTTCCAATTGTATAACATTATACCATTTCATTTTCAATGTGCGTATTGTTTATATGTATATAGATCTGTTTATATATAACCAAAATAATTGTGTGCTTGGCTTGCAGGTTAGGTGGGGCTGGAGCTGGAGCTCAGATTTTTATCTAATTATAGGGTTTCAGGGTCCCTTTTTTCCAGGGTTGTTTCTTTCAATATATAATTACCCTATATAGTTTATTCAAGGTTTCAATATAACTATTTTAGGGGTTTTTTTCTTTTAAATTTCAGTGTTGGAACAGTTCCATTCTTGAACTGTCCTTCTTACATGTGGGTAGGTGGGTAGGCCCTTGTCCAAGTTTTTAAACCAGGGCTCTGATACCATGTGTAAGGTATCTGTCCCCACAGAGCCTTATAAAACATAAGCTAAAATAAAGAATGAAGAGTTTATATCCTATACATTTTAATCATCAACTTATAATCATTTATTATTCAAGATAAATTAAATTTATCAACATCATGAAAATAAATTTAATAAAAACCACATAACACAACAAATTCATGAAATTACATACCTTTCTCTGATGTTATTTCTCCAATCTCCATCTGTCCTTGCTGCTTCTCTACCCAAAATCGAATCTTTGCTCCCTCCCAGCTAGTAATAGAGCCTATCCGTCTCCCTAGCTCCAGGATTCTGTTAGGATTATTGGCCCCAGAGCCAAAAAATCATAGCAACCTAGTGCACCCCTGTAATAGTCCACCCAAACTCCAAACCATAAAAAGATCCCAAACATAAAATATAGTCCCTGCTCTCAAAATGCTCCCTTTCACCCAAAATTCCAAAAGTCCCCCTTTTTCAATGCCTCTGCCCCCTCATATCCCCCCTTTTCGAATTCCTCAGCCTTCATTTAATGTCACCCACCTTATCCCTCCATTTAATACCCTATCCCTCCATTTAATACCTTATCCCGCCATTCAATACCCTATCCCTCCATTCAATGCTTTATCACTTCTTACGTAAAGTTTTCTAATAATAAATTAAAAGTTATTAAGCCTTTAATTCGTTACCCAAAACATTAAATGTGTTAATTAATCAATTAATTAATTAATAAACATATATTAAAAAACAAATAATTAATATTATTAATAATTAATCATTACTTAACTAATACACATTAGGAAAGTTAATTATTTAATTAACTATACTTGACAAACCTTAAGCAACTATTTAACTAGGGTTGTTACATGGGGTGCCTTGAATTGGAGTAAAGGTTCAATCCTTGCATTGTTGGAATCTCTACATTGCCACATATAACCATGAAAATTATTTATTATTTAATAGGTATGTTAGAGGTGCAACAATATGAGCATAATTGATGAAAAAATGACAATAATATCCTATCAAGCCAAGGAAACATCAAAGGAACTTGATGTTCTTTAGTATTGGAGTATCCACTATTTCGTTTATCTTTTGTTGATCTACCTTGACTTATTCATTTGATACCACATGGCCTAGGCACTCCATTTCTTGTAACCTAAAAGTACACTTGGACTTCTTGACATACAGTTTGTTATCATGAAGCATATGCAATACCTTACCCACATGTCCCATATGATCTCCAACTATTTTTTTATGTCAAAATGTCGTCAAAGAAAACAAAAAATAAATCTAAGGAAATGCCTCAGAATATAATCCATAAGACACTAAAAAGTAGAGGGAGAATTAATGAAACCAACCAACATTTATAGGAGTTCATATCGGACTTCATGACTTCTAAAGTTGTTTTTGGCATATCTTATTTTTTAAGGTGAATCTGATTATATCATGAGTGGAGATCAAGATTTGTAAATAAACTACACTATGTAATTCATCTCTTCTGGTAGAGTAACGTGGCACAATTCCACCTCCATGTTAGTTGGAAACTAGACACACTACTTAAGCCCTCAAATGCATGTTTTCTGAGGTGGAAAACTACTTTCAATGCAAAAGGATGCAATTTTATTCAATTATGTAAACCTTAAGCTACCATTTTGACTCAGTAGTCCTCAGATATAAATTTTTCCAATACTTATTGAGTGGCCATAATGAAACATTGAAATATATATTCCATTATAATTAATTCCATCCTAGGAGAATATATGCTTAATTTCAAGTTTTTCAGAACAAAAGGTAAATTATCATTATAAGTAATCGTAGTTTTTATACAAAGCAGAACTTAGATAAATTTTATTCAAACATCGCAACTTGAATTTGTATGAGGCTTTTTCCCTCATAGGCAAAGTTTTTTCTAGCATGACATGAGGAAGAACCCCTCTAGTCCATTGGTATTAAATTTTCATCCAGGAAGTGAGGGCCAATGTCAAGCAATCTTGAGGTGTTAATGTGTAATTTTAACAGTTTCTTGTCACAATGTCATTCTAACTAGATTCAGTGCATCATTTAATATCTATGATCTATAATTGCTTTGCGGATTTAGGAGTATATGTAAACCTTCATAGAATATTCCTTAAGAAGCACTAAATATGGGATTGTCATAGCCTTAATAGAATATTCCTTAAGAAGCACTAAATATGGGATTGTCACAGTGCAATTGCTGTAGTCCTCAAACTTAAAACAATTGGAGTTGATGTGAGAGTAAGATAGTAAGTGAAAACACTTCAACTGTGGAGACACGGGACTTACCCCAAAAATAGAAAATCATATAAATTAAGGTATTTAGATGGAAAAGGAACATTATCATTCTATTGACACCTTACACAACTATCATTATTTAGGACACTACCCTGATTCCTAAATGTGATTTACTAATCTTGTTAGTCACTAAGGACAAACAATATGTTGAAAATAAAATGATACTAAACATGTCAATGAAATTGAAATACATAATATAAACTATACATTCAATATGATTTCTTATTTAAGTGCTATCATGTAAATGAATGTTGTATCTTACTTTGAAATCCTTATGTGACATTCTTCTTATGAAACAAGGATTTGTATCATTTTTTTCTTTATGAGTATTCAAGATGTGTATGGTGGTATCTATAATAATAATAGTTTACTATGTTAGAAATGATGACATTTGATTCAATGTTGTATAGGTGTACTAAGTGAACTATGACATTTGCATTGTATTTTTAAAATTTGGGTTATTTTGCAGTACTGCACGCATAGTAATCTATCAAGAAATTATTTATTTTCTTGAAACCTCTTGCTCCTTCCCATATCTAGTTTCATCGAAGTTGAATTTTTGGCATTTCATTTTCCTCTTGCATGGTTTAAAGAGTCGAGTCAAAATTCCATCAGTTTCATGACCACTCCTTTGAGTAACAAAATCCTAAAATCAAGTGCTAATTAAAATTTATCTAGCAACTTTTCTAGGGCTATTCAAACCCATCTTAGGTTAGGTGTAGAGATTTGGAATAGGATTGTGAGAATAAATTTCCAAAGATGCTAAACAAACACAAAGCCTTGAGTTAGGGAGTGAAATCCAATTTCTATATCACTGGCTTTGGAAAGCCCTTCTAACACAAGGGTCAATCACGAGGTCACATTGGGGCCCTCAGAGTAATCAACCCTGCTTTGTTGGTCTTGGTGTCAAATGTAGATTGTCCCCCCTCTGCTTTGGTATAGTAGGTGGTACCATAGAGGCCATAATATTTTAGACTTTCTATAGAAGGTGATAACACATGGAAGGTGGTGTTGTACCTGGGATGAACATTGGCTAGACTCACTTGGACTCCTTGGAGGGTCTCCCATTTCTTGGTGAGGTAACTTGCACCAAGGCGTTAGTTCGTTAAGAAGGTTGTCAACATAACTTTCCCACCTGTCGAAACTCAGCCCCTTTGTGCATTGATTCTGCGATGTTGGGTTCCATCACCAACTAGCGCTTCTTTGTGAGAAGGTTTGTTTGCATGATTGACTCCTAGATTAATTAGCGTGTTTTTTTTTTCTCCTTAGTTGGCCTTAGGATTGATTTTGTTTCTAATGGCATCAGTTTTGGGTTAATTCCTCATTTGATCAGTACAAAATATGGATACAATTAAAATAAAATCTAACAAAGAGGTAACAAATAGCTCATACCTAACTTACGTCTTATAATTCTCTAACATTGTTCTTTACACATATTGAAACAAACACCAAATGGAATTTTTACACAAGGTCAATGGAGAATGTTATTGGAAAATTCAAAATTTTATCATAAACCCACATCTCACAATCGATGGAAAAAACAATTTCTGAAATCCATATTATCATAAACTAGTTATCGAAATCGATGAAGAAAACAACTTCTGAGGGGTTGGAACTGGGAGTGAGGGGTGTTGTAGCTAAAATCCTATGTCGGGAATCCAACAGAGATGATGGTTTCTCAATCCGACTCTCGGTTTTCGTTATATGCTTAGTTGCAAGTCGTATTTCAAAACATTTCGGGGACTCTTGGCAAATTCCCGCTTAGGGCATAAAAGACTAACAGAGCAACATTTTTGAGTTTCATGAGATGTTGCAATCTTGTTTAAGCATGGAATAGGTTACGAAATTATCCATCCTCTCTTGAGGCATTGTTTCATAAATTAGACCCTTAATCCAAATGTTGCATTTCTTCAAACTGAACAAAACACTAGTTGCCAAAATCAGTGATTAAATCAACTTTCGAGGCATGGAAACCGTGAGTGAGGGGAGCTCTAGATGAAATATGTTGGGCCCTTCATTTTTGAGAAATAATTGTGCAAATTTTGAATAATCATGAGTCGCACAAACTTCATCAAAGGCTGGAAGGAAGAATAATAGAAAGTAGTTGCGGATGCTAGCACAACACAACCTAAGCAACAAACAGTTGCAACAGAACAAGAAGATGAGAAAGCCGAACAGGAAAATATAACCCATCTATATATAGGACTGAATATAATCATAAAAGGGTTGGGTAGGTTGGTTTGATTTTGTTGTTGATCCTTCAGTTCATTGGTTCACTCATTCATGAGTTGATTAGAGTTGGGTTGAGTCATGTCTATCAGAGTCGCCCAATGCTTTGGGATTAGTTGTTGCTACCTGTTGTAAGTTGAGAAGAGGAGAGTCTGTAATAAATGAGACCTATCAGTTGGGGAATTAGAACTTTGTGGTTGAGGCCTAGAGCCAAGAGTCTATACTGAATATCTCTATGTAATTCTGAGTCTGTAATGCAAGAAATATCTCATAGATAATATGACAAAGGAGAACCAAATTTTCAAAATAGGATGTGTCTTGTATGTTTACTTGTGCATTACATTGTTCCTTTATGGTTTATGAGTTCTACTTAATGGTTCTATGATTAAATCATTGTTCATAACATAAGTAGGTTCAATTATTGTGGTTAGATGTTTCAAATCTGATGTTTCTCTTACGCAAGAACATGAATGAGTTATGGATGATCTATGGATTCTCTTTGGTATTTCCCCTACCCTTCCTTATCTTTCTGTCTTAGCAGCGCTTCGGGTGAGACTTATTCTCTTTAGAGGAGTTGAAAATTCCAATGCTCTAGACTACACGATACCTTTTGTTGGAAACCTGAGAAAAACCATGGTCTGATCAAATCTGTGCCAACAAAATGGTTCTGTTGTTGGGACCCATGTAAAAATGGAACCTATAGGAAGAATGCTAATGCCAATCCATAGATATAGAATTGATCAATGGTGGGAAATAAATTGTGATACATTCATATGGAAAGAAATAGAACTAAGAAGAAAATCAGTGGGAACTACTAGAGAAGCAATATTTTACTCGGAAAGATCAAGCGACCAGTACGATATTTTTTGGGTTAAATTCCTGAAAGAATTTTTTCACTAGGTCAAGAGACTCGAAGAAGCTCTAGAGTTCCAGGGATGGGTCAAGAAGATCTACGCGTGGGATATCGACAAGTTAGCAACACTCCATAGGCTGGATTGCCCAGTCACACAAGCTGTGGATTTCTAGGTTAGCATCATGATAGAAGGATACATAATCGAATTTGCAGTTGAGAACCACCAATATTTCTCACGAGCAGAGGAAATTTTCAAGAAAAACGCAAGGGGAATAATATTAAGATATATCCCCCTGTGGATTAATACTTTCTTGGTGGAGGAAGGGATGTTGATTATATCCCCAACCGAGATGGAAGCGTAAACGCCCTCGCTTGGGGTAGGGAGAGATGGGGTGAAAGTCATGGCATGAGAAAGGGGAAGGGTTCTTTGACAAATGGGGGGGAAAAAACAAGAAACGGATTTGAGAGATGAGAGAGCCTTGAAGAGAGCTGCCATAGTTGAAAAATGGTGGCATGGCAAGATCAATAAAGTTGGAAGACAGTCTGAAAAGCTGAGGAAAGAAGGAGGATTGGGAGAAATAGAGGAAAGACATATGGAAGAATTGCAGAGGATGAAAATACAGGAATGACTGGCCAGTCAAATATTGAAAGAGAGAGAAGCAAGGAGAGAAAGAAGTTCCTAGGAGGCAAGACGAGAAGGAGGAAGCACGTATGTAAGAGAGGAGGAAACCGCCATGAATCTTGGAGGAGAAAGAGAAGATTCAGCCCCGATTACAAGAGAAATCAGGAATCCGGCCGAAGAAATCATCCAAGTAGAAGCTAACGAGACCCCCCAGATTAAAGAAAACCACCTCGAAGCCATTGACACTAGCCTAGAATCACCCATACCCCAAGTGCTTTTTATACAAGCAGTAAGTTCAACACTACCTTCTCGTTCAAGTTCTATTTCAGTACAATTAGTTAATCATCCATGACCAGGAAGTTCGAGTACAAGGAGGATATTGGGATCCCGTGGTAGATCACAAGAAGGAATGTTAGGGTTCATATTGATACAAACAACAGGATCAATAATGGCCAACCATACGGGAGGTTCAATCGCGAGATACCCATAATTTTGGGGTAAGGGAGATGAAGACATTGAACGACACTAGTTCTTGTGCAAAGCAATATGGAGATCTAGAGGGACTCTAGATGCAAATAAGTTGGTCGAGTTCTAGACTACCTTGAGAGGTAGCGCTCTAAAGTGGTACATGAATACCATCGAACCAGGAGTGCCAGGGATTCAAGGTCAATCGTTTACACTTGACCAAGTGTGAACAAGGTTCATAGCAGAGTTCAAACTACCTTAGTTAGAACAAAAGGCTCTATATGAGTTGTGCGAGATCCAATAGAGGGAAGGCGAATCAGCCTGGGAGTACAACCAGAAGTTTAAACATGCCATAGGGAGGTTGGCACATCCAATCCATGAGGAACATCAAAGGGAGTGGTACAATCAGCGACTGCTACCTATGACTCAGATTTTTCTAATGCAACAATGGATAGCCACGTTAAGATATGCCTTGGAACAATCATTGAAGATCAAAGCCATGGAGGGATACCCTGGAAACCTGAGAGTAACCCGACCCCCAGTAGATGCGAATTTAGTGCAAATACAAGGGTGGATATCAACACTTACAAAAAATATTCAAGAGCTGACGATACCCAGACCAAGATGACCATAGGTTTGGTGCACAGGATGCTATATGGAAGGTCATTTGGAGAACGAATGTCCACGAATAAGGGGGCTGGGACCTCCTCATAATTTGACTGTAACCCCACCAAGACCCACGGGAGGAGTTGCACAAGTATTGATGAACTCACATTCCATCATCCCACCCCGTATCATGCTTTCTCGCAAGCAGCACCAACAACAAAATATTGTGATATCTATCGAACCCTTGGGCATGGACTGAGATAGTGCCCCATCATGCAAAAAATATTTTATAGTACCAAACATATTACACTTCTTGTTCTATGCATCCACCACACATACTACCAATCAATGTAGAGTGTTGGATGCTCTTGCAAATAGGTTAGACCGAATAACATTCAAGGTGAATAAAAACCTACAGGGACCCAGAAGAGGTCGAGGAGGTGGAGTTGGAGGAGACTTTAGAGGAGGGTGAACTGGAGGAAGAGGACCAAGAAGATGTTACAATTGTGATGAACATGGTCACTTGGCTAGAGATTGACCTCATCCAAGGTGACCATGGTGCTCTCATTGTAGATCCAACAGACACACAATCGAAGAATTCTCAGAGATAATCGCAAAGTGGGAGGATAGAACATGACAAAGAGGAACTAACCTCATAAGGTCATAGATCAAGAGGATTTATAAGGGATAATTGCCAAACCTTAACATTGTCACTCTAGTAGGAGCAAAGACATGAGCTGATACTGATACTCTACCTCAAATTCAGAAAGAAACACCTAAAGAAGACAGGTACGACCCCATAAAGAAAAACCTATTCTTTAAGGATTCCATAGAAGTATTCCAAAATATTCCTAATCATAAATGCAAGAGAACCCCCTCAGCCGGTTGTATACCCTAAAGTGGCACAAGTCCCTACTTCACCCCCTGCACCAAGAAACCCTGTAGGCATACCAAGACAACCTGAGAAACCTCAAAACGCAGTTGACCTCTGGTTTAAATTATTCTCGAACATTCTGGGGAACGATCAACTGACATAGAAGTTTCACAATACACTATACTTAGTCCTAAGGAATGAAGAAACCTTAGAAGAAAGGATACGGGTTAACCTTCCTGAGAAGAGTACTCAGAGAGTTCAACGACGAAAAGTAAGAACTGGAAAATAATTCAAATTGGTAGCCCATTTAGATGACCTCGAAATTAAAGACGTCATGTTGGACCTAGGGTCAGATGTGAACATTCTTCCCAAGAAGACCTGGGAAGCGTTAGGCAAACTGAGACTAACATATTCCCCAATTCAGTTAAGAATGGAAAACCAATAATGTATCTTTACCATAGGAAGATTGGAGAACGTGGAAATAGATGTAGCAGGAGTAAAAATAGTGGTTAACTTTGAAGTCATTGAGATCATGGGAGACAAGGACCCCTACCCTGCACTACTTGGGATCGATTAGGCCTACGACAATTATGCAGTAATTGATCTAAAGAAAGATACCATGACTTTTGAAGCTGAAGGAATCAAGTTATCTCAACCTTTGGATCCATACGTAGGACCCAGGTACACAGAACCAACAGACAATAATATGGAAGGAGAAGGCCTAAACCAGCTGTACACTGTAACAACTGGCATAAGAAACGATTATATAAACCCCACTATGGATGGATCAGTAAGCTGGTGAAGTATCCAGTGAGCAGACGAAGATTCAGAACTAGCTTTTGATAGTTGGCAACAAGGTTTACATGAAATATTCTCAAGAAGATGCACAACTATCAGAATGACCAGATGGGTTGGTACCGAAGTCAGAGAACACCCAATATACGATGGCACCTCAGACCTAGACAACTTTCTGCAGCATATGGAAGAAACTGTGGGAGAATATAAAAGAATCCTGGTACTAGACATAGCTTTCTAGAACACCCCTGCCAGATGGTGGGCCTTTCATAAAGACACACTCAGAACATTGTATGAGGTCAAGAAAGATCTCAAACACAGGTTCTGGAATACAGAGCAGTTAGAAATATAAGTACAAACATATCCCCAAGTTGTGCAATTGTTCAACGGAGAATCGGACCCTAGGATACACATTCAACAGTGCGTGCCACAATGCAGGTTGCCGAGATATCTTCTCACCTCGGGCTTCAGGTATTCCCCCATTCTCTAGGCCTAATACCAAAAGTTTGGTTTATACATGAGGAAACCAGATGACAGAACCACGATTGGCAGACACTGGTAACTCAATTTTTCAAAGACTTCTCATTTACAAGTAAGTACCTCGAGCTTGAACTAGTCCTACAAAATATTAAAGAACTTCTTTTTACAGCCAATAGTAATAACAGATCAGATATTGTAGTATGTCCCAAGCATACCCAAGAACTTCAGAGTAAACCCCACTTACCCATGATTGAAAATACTATAGAATTCTATCATATTAGCAAAGCTTCAAAAATCATAGATGAATTAGAAGAACTGAGAAACCTAGAAATCAAATAGACCGAGGGGACCAAAGAAATCCAAAACACCATACCTATCCATACTGATAGTTCCTACAATCACCCTTTGAAATTGTAGAAGCTTAACATAGGGACCGAAGAGAAACCCAAAATAGATTTGGTAGGAGATTACTGGGATGAGCAAACCAATCAAGAAATACAGAGTCTACTGAGGGAATACGAAGATTTATTCCCAAAGACTTTCTCAGAATTGAAGGGAATCAAAGGAGGTATGGGAGAAATTAAGATTGAGTTAAAACCACGATCTAAACCTGTCATACATAAGCCATACCATCTTAACCCCAATGTAAAAGAGAAAGTCAAGAAGGAGATTGATAAGATGCTAGAAGAAGGTCTCATTTTTCCAATAGAAGAAGTAGAATGGGTCAGCCCGATAGTCATTCAAAGAAAGAAAGACACTGAGGATATTAGAGTCTATGTGGACTACAT
>SNQJ01S0118119.1:11881-30441 GCA_010110895.2 Picea sitchensis
ACCCCCCCTCTGCACTCCCCCGCGTGGAAGAGTGTACATACTTATGGGGTGTAAATACTTCATGGGGTATAAACACAGCTAAAAGTAAAAGACCTCTAAATCAGGAAGATAATCAGGCTCCACAACCAACACCACCCTGCCACCCTGATTTCTCTGGCTACAACCAGATGGAAGCTCCAACTTCCTGTGTTCAAGCACCCACTTGAACCTCTGAGGAAAACAATCCTCCCTAGCACCTCCCAACCACCCTAAGATATAAATCTTTGCTATGTGTAAATTTAACAGAGTGATACACTATTTATAATTGGCTTACCAGACTTATCACTATTCTGCTATGTTGCTCTGCTCTCCCGTATTAGTGTCACTCTTTCTGCATCTTCTTACGCTTTCTAAACTTCGATTTTTATCTACAAGAGCACTTTATCCTTCCTTTAGTGTCTCACTATATTTTTGCACACATCCCTTGCGCTTACTGTGCTTTTTCCTTTCATGCTCTGTGTTCCATGTCCATTCAATGCACCATTCCTCTTCTTCGTGTTTCCGCTGTTGCACACTCCTCCCTCTACACTCCTTGATCACTCTAAACAACAACAACCTGCATCTCTTCTTTGTTCTGCATACTTATATTCTATGTGCACCTTGTGCATGCTATCTCACCATGCTTCTGCATGCTCTCTCCATGTCAAGTGCTCTACCTGATCATCATGGAAACTCTTCAGCTTCTCTGGCAATTAAACCCATGAATCCATTCTCACTGGGTGTTATGATGAGATTCCTTAGCCTCTCTCAGAGTTGAGACTCTTCGTATTCTCTATCAAAGTCGAGCTGATCTTCTCGGTTGCAGTTACAGGCTTCAACACTCTTCCATCTGCCAATCACTTCTAAGAATAGTCTTCCTTCCACCGGAATATGCCTCGAGCCTCTTCATCTTCTCTGGCGATCACACTAAGGCCTATTTCATCCCTCTAGAAGAAGCCATCAGTTGTTTCTAGCAGTTACACTCTAAAGTGAAACAGTAGCCCTCCGATCATACTTAAATTCACCTACACCATTGGATTGGATCTGTACGATCTTGCGTTTATTTCGCATATCGGCATTTCAGAATTTCAGCATTCTTGTGGTGAAGAGTCTCGATTCTCCATGTCCCAAAATCTGAAATGGAGCTTGTCTCTTCGAGCTCTTCTCTACAGCTCTTAGACAATATGACCTCCAGCGGTGACCAAGCCTTACACCAAAAAAGGTGTTTTCACATTTTGCATTTTGGCATTTCACATTTCAGAATTTCGGGACTCCTTTGAGAGTCTCAACTCTTGACTCTTCCAACTCCCAGTATCCAAACCTTTGAAATGGATTCAGATCAAAGGTCCACACTCTTGATGATTCGACGGTCCATATCTCTTCGTGATTTCGCATGTCGCGAGTTCCTGTTGCGAGGCATCTCGACTCTCCAAGTCGCGATCCCCGAAACTCTGAAAAAGGAGCTTAACTCTTCAATCTATTCTCTACATCTCTTCGATGATGTGACCACTGGCTATGATCATAGCCTTATTCAAAACTTCATTTCACAATTTTGCGTTTCAGCACTTCGGGACTCCTATGATGAAGAGTCTTGGTTCTTGATTCCTCCATCTCCCGGTATCTGAAACTGTCCTCCTTCTTTTGGGATTTTGTTGTTTCGCATTTCACGATTATGGGACTCCTGATGATGAAGAGTCTTGACTCTTCCAACTCTCGGTATCTGAAACTGTCCTCCTTCTTCTGGGATTTCGGCGTTTCTCATTTCGCGATTCTGGGACTCCTGATGATGAAGAGTCTTGACTCTTCCAACTCCTGGTATCCAAAACTTTTCTCCTTCTTCCGAGATTTCGGCGTTTCACATTTAGACATTTCGACATTTCAACACTCCTGTGGTGAAGTGTTTCAACACTTCAACTCCCGGTATTCGGGACTCCTAAATGGAGTTATTTCCCGGTCTACAAAACTCTCGTTGATGTGCCTCTTTCGGTATTTCGGGATTCCAGATTTCGCAACTTCGGGACTCCTATGTTGAACAGTCTCGACTCTTGACTTCTCAATCTCCTGGTATCTCAATATCCGAAATGGAGTCGGATCAACGTATTTTGTCGTTTCGCATTTTTCTATTTCGGCATTCTTGTCATGAGTTTCTTCCTTGACTCCTCCAATGCCCGGTATCAGAAACTACGAAATGGAGTTTACGCTTCTGATCTTTCCAAGCAATTATCCCTGCATTGTTGATCTTCCTTACCTGCCTCTTTGCCATCAAATAAACAAGCACACTCTTGCACTCTTTGTGCGACTCTGCGCTAATCCTCCTGAGCTTACGTTGTCCCTATTTCTCCATCGCTGCATACTATGATCTTGCCATCAATGACAAGTACACGTGCCTGAAAACATGCCAATAGTTTCCGACTGGAAGAAATATCATTGGCAACAAATGGGTATTTAAAAAAAAATTGAATGCAGAAGGAAAAGTGGAGAAATACAAAGATCGGTTAGTAGCAAAGGGTTATTCCCAGGTTGAGGGAATTGATTTTGGTGAGATTTTTTCTCATGTTCCCAAGTTAACCTCTATAGATTTATGTTATCTATTGTGGTTGCATTTGATTTTAAAATAGAATAGATGGATTTGAAGACAACATTCCTACATGGGGATCTGGAAGAAGAAATCTATATGAAGTAGCCAGAAGGATTTGTTGTGAAGGGAAAGAAGGAGCTGGTATGCAAGTTGAAAAATTCCCTATATGATTTAAAAAAATTACCAAGTATGTGGTATCAGAAATTTGATACTTATATGTTGGGACTTGGTTTCACAAGAAGAAAAGAGGATCATTGTGTGTATTTTAAATTATTTGGTGATCATTTTATTTATCTGGTCTTGTATGTGGATGACATGTTGTTGATAGGAAACAACAAGTAGATTATCTAGGATGTGAAAACTCAGTTGTCCTCTAAACTTGACATGAAGGATCTCGGTGCTTCAAATTTCATTTTGGGCATGGAAATTAAAAGATATCGGGAAAAGAGGAAACTCTAGTTAAATTATAGAAAATATGTTGAGACAATATTGCAGAGGTTTAATATGCAGGAATGTAAACTAGCCAAGGTTCCTATTCCTGTTGGTGTAAAGATATCTGTGAATCAGTGTCCCAATACACAAGAAGAGGAGGAGGACATGTCTCATGTTCCATATGCAAGTGCAGTTGGCAGTTTGATGTATGCAATGGTCTGTACTAGACTGGACATTGCATATGCAGTGGGAGTTTTGACCAAGTATATGTAAAAACCAGGGAAGGAGAATTGGAAAACAATAAAAATGGTTTTCAGGTATTTTTGTGGCACTACTAGCTATGGATTGTGGTAGCAAGGAAGACCGGTATTAGATAGAGTGTTGGATATACATGGCTTTGTGGATGCAAACTGGGTTGGAGATATGGATCATAGGACATCCATATCTCCAGGGAAGAAGAATTGGAAAACAATAAAAATGGTTTTCAGGTATTTTTGTGGCACTATTAGCTATGAATTGTGGTACCAAGGAAGAACAAGATTGGACAGAGTGTTGGATATACATGGATTTGTGGATGCAAACTGGGATGGAGATATGTATAATAGGAGATCTACAAGTTGGTATGTGTTTAACCTGTTTGGAGGAGCAATAAGTTGGATGAGCAAAAGACAAGTTGTAGTGGCACTTTCAACTACAGAAGTTGAATACATGGCATCCACTCATGCAATTAAGGAAGAAATTTGGTTACAAAGATTGTGTTTAGGTATTGGTTTGGTACAACAATATGTAAGGATAGATTGTGACAGTCAAAGTGCAATTTTTCTGGCGAAGAACCCGACTTATCATTCAAAGATAAAGCATATTGATATTCAATATCACTTTGTGAGAGACATGGTTGAAGAAAATAAAATATTGTTGATGAAGGTGGACACTTTGAAGAATGTTGCAGATTCATTAACAAAATCTGTGAGCATTGAGAGGTTCTCTTGGTGTAGAGGATCCATGGCCATTTTTTCCCTATATTTTTTACTATGTAACCTTGTAACCCCATGTATGAAAAGAAAACAACAAGTGGGAGAATGTTGGTATGTGTTATATTCTTTGCACGATTAGTAGTGTCTTTGTTTTGGTAGGTACACAGGGGTGTGTGAGGGGGGTGCAGGGGGATGAAATCCCCCCATGCGAGGATTTGGGAGTAGCTCCCCTAAGAAAAAAAGAATCCCTAAGGAAGCATGTCGCATTTTTTCCTCCTTTTTCGTGTTGCCTCGATTTTTGTGTCCATTGTTGGGTGGTTTTTTGGAACATGGTTTTTTCCCGATGGTTTTCTATTTTCGGCTAAGGAACTAGGGTTGTTGATTAATCCATGTCATTGGTTTAGGGTTTTGGATTTCGCTAGATCCTATATGTATATTGTATTGTAAACAATATATCACAGTGAATTAATATAGAATATGTTGGTTTTCCCGGTTTGGGTTTCCAAGGGAAAAATATTTGTGTAATGTTTGTATTTTCCATTGTATATTTTCTGTTCTTTTACTGAAATATGTTTGCATTAAATATTGTACAAGGTTAAAATCTACACATTGGAAATTAGGAACTAAGGTACACCTACTTTCCTCTCTCTTGTCATTTTGAGTTTAGATAGTTTTGGGATAGCTTAGGAATAGGACCGTCTTTTAATGCAAGTCAATGCTCTGTCTGTACCTCGACCTAGTATAGTAATAGGGGGATTTTCCTTGCTAGAAGGTATGCATCTTCTTAGAACATCGTCCATTCCAATTTTGTATAAGTATCCATTAGTGACTGTGAACGATGTCGCTTTCATGGCTAGATTTTCTTTTTGTTTGTCGAGAGGTCCTCCGGAGATTTTCCTTCTTCTAAGAAAGTGGAAATGTCTTATAAATCCTTAGGTGTAGATTCTACTCTGAAGAGGTGTGCATCTAGGAGATCATCATCTAGAAACTTTCTCGACCAATCTAGAAATTTGAGAATAAGCGCTACAACCAACTTCTTCTTTAGAAATTAATAGGATTCTTGGCAGTCTTGGCTCCATTTGAATTCGATATATTTTCATAGAATCTCGTCTATTGGGAAGGTGATGTCTGAGTAGTGGCAATAAACTTCCTGTAGTAGCCAGTATGACCCAATAGAATTTTGATCTTTTTTTTATTTACAGGGGGTTTTAGATCAAGGATAATATTTATTTTAGCTATATCGACCTTCACTCCAGCTTTGCATACCACATGTCCGAGAAAGATTCCAATAGGTGTGGAAAATATACATTTTTTGATGCTAAGTGATAGTTGAATCTGTCTGCAACGTTCTAACATAAGTTGGAGCCATTGTATGTGATTTCTAAGTAGACTATAGATTGTCCAATCATTGAATTATATAGTCATGGTTTTTTAGATGTACTATTGGAATGCTTTGACCACCATTCTTGAAAAAATTGTCGGTGCATTCTTTAGTCCGAAGGGCATGACTCTCTAGGAAAAAGATCCAAATTTTGATACGAAAGTTGCTTTTTCTTGATCTTATTTTGCAATTGGCACCTAGTTATATCCTGAGAATCCATCAATAAATGAACAATATTCATGACCAGTGACTTTGTTTATGATTTCCTCAGCAAAAGGGGTGGGGAATGGGTCTTTCACAGTTTGTTTTTTCAGTCCCTGGAAGTTGACATAGATTCTTAACCTTTTTAGATCGTACTTCTTTGGTTATACCACCATCGGACTCACCCATTCTGCTTTGTTGATAGGATAAATAATGCCCGCTTGTAACATTCCTTCGATATCCTTTTGAATGATTGGTTTGTACTTATGTGCTAACTTGTATGGTCATTTTTTAATTGGCTTTTCTCCTGGAATTATTTCGATATTCATTTCACCCATTTCCTTTACTAGTCCTTCCAAGTCCTTGTAGTCACATGAAAAAACATCTTGGCACTCTTTTAATAGACTGACTGTGTTGGTTGTTTTCTTATCGTACCAGTAATCACCTACTCTTACCATTTTTGTTCAGTCATCATTTGATATGTTGAATTATTTCATTCTTATTTCTATGTCCATCCCTTCTGGTGGCTTTCCTTCATCAAGATGGCATTCTCCTTCAAATTTTGTAAAGATTTTTGGAAAGTTGAGTTGTTTCTGGTCCTCTTTTTGTTTTGTAGCTATGCTTAATATTGATTTCACATGATTTTGTAATGTTGGATAGTCTTTCTTCCATTGGAAGCTTTGTCCTCACCATTTTGTATTCTCCATATCAATCCTTCGAGCAGTCGATATTCTTTTTTTTCCTACCAACACCAAGTTGCATGTTGACATCAATCCTTCATCAACCGACATATTTGCCTTTTATTTTTGTTGATCTAATGAAGGAATTTCTAAAAATATTTTTATTTGATTTGTTGCATCTTTCAAGTGCTCTTCTATGGGACTAAATTCGAAGTCTTGGAAAAAATTTCTTTTGATTTCAACCTAGTTGGAAGTGTGACCACATGCTTTTTTAATTTTGTACCATTTTCTTGGTATTTTATCTAATGTACTTGGGAACATATGTGGCCATACTCTTTCATCCTTGTATCCAATTCTTCTCCATTCTCTTTCGCAATTCTGGATATTATCTGTTGGGTCGTAGCCGAGTTTGAATGTAGGAATATTTTCATCTTTTGATAGTTTCTTGTCGCTGAATTTTTTAACGAAGTATGTCAACACATTTTTCCATGTTTTTAATCGGGGGGAATGTTTTTCCCACCATCTTTCATCCTGGCCTGTGAAATGTTTTACAAGACTCTTTGTTCTTGCTTTCTCTCCTATGGATTTTTCTACCTCTTCCACGTGAGTCGAAGGGGTATGTTGTTCACTGTATCACAAGGGTTTTCTTATCTGAATGTCCGTCGGAATAAGAGTGGAATTTTGTCAGACTATTTTTTCATAAAAAATTGGTATGGCCTGGATAAAATAGCACGTCTTAAGATGTTTCTTTGGAATAAATTCAATATACAAGTAGTCTTTTTCATGTGCTTCATAGTTCTCTATTTCCCAGTTGTGTAAGGCAGAGTCAGAATTATGTCCAACCAACATGGAAGATTCTCTCAAAATTTATCCTTCTACGGTCCATTCTATATAATATTTTTGTTCATTATTTATCTAATATAAACATTTGGCTTCCTAATATTCATCCAATGACTACATCCATGGTTTTCCTTCCTTTGGATCCATGGGAATAATTATTTTTCTTCGACTTCCTTTTAATTTGATTCTATCTCTTTCCACAGAGATAGTTTCTTTCATTATTCGACCCCATGGCCAACCGACAAGAGCTACGTATGTTGGCATTCCTTCGACAAGGTTGATAACCACAAAGTCAACTCAAGTTGGTATCCCCATAATTTGTGTATCGAAATTTCTCAATATTTTGATTGGTTCTATTAATCTCTGATCAACTAGCTTAAGATAATTCAATGTGGGTGCTAGGTTGGGTTGTCCCATTCATGTCCATGTTTATCTTGGTAAAATATTAACCTATGAACCAAAATCGACTACCACATGATTGACCATCATCCCTTCTATTTCCAAGTCAACTCGTGGATCATAATATTTGATTTTGTAAGAAAGGTGATTTGCATACTTGGTTGGTTTCTAACCATATTTGTATTCTCACAGTATGTTGAGTAAGTCCAGTATCCTACCTATCGACTATTTTTCTTTGAGTAGTTGCAAAAATCCCTGGATGATGTCTTCATCTTGAATTATTGGATTTTGTTGATTTTTTTTTGCATTCCTAAATAATTTAAGAGCTTCTCTCATTATTTGCTCTTCCTTATCTAGGTCTGGAAAGTTGTTAGTCTTTTTTCTTTGATAGTTTTGTGGTGGAGTATGGATGTCATGTCCTACTCCTGACCTTGTAATAATATGTATATTTTTACAGTTCCTTAGATATTATTTATATATTTCATTTAGTAGGTTCACATTATTTCTAGGTATAATTTTGTTGATAACTATCATGCAGTCTTCTAGAGAGTGATCTCCAATGTCGCATATGCTGCAGAAATTCAGATCGATCCTATCTTTTATAGGGCAGCATGTGATGTCATGATCATTTTTCCATCAAATAGCACAATATGGTCCTCCACGACCTTGACCTCGACCACTAAATCTACGTCGACCTCCTCAACCTTGACCATGACCACCGAAATAATCATCTCTTCGACCATAGTTGTTTGTTTGGTCAGTGGTTTCTATGTGGTAGAAATTTCATATATTATTATGATTTCTTTCATTTAGGTGGCATTTTGAAGTTCAATGATTGGAAGTGTTAGTTAAATTCTTCTTGGGTTGACCCAGGTTCTGATCTCAAATAGGTTTCCAAACATCTGGCCCTCCTGGTAAACTAGAAGGCAACGCCACGCATAGGGTGTGCACAGTGCAGTCTCACCCGAGATAGATTTTATGGGGGACTGTAATACTCAAGTGTTTGCAGTCTAGGAATGAGTGGGGATTGTGATTGGGTTCTTTCTTCCTTATGCATTATCCTTGTCAATCATTCATCTACCTCTATGATTTACTCATATTTAAACCTATGCATGCATGTTGATAGAGCTACTTTAACCATTCATTCTTAGGCTAATGATCAATAGAAAAATAAACCATTCATTAACAATCACAAAGAACACAAGGTTTTACCATGGTTCAGCCCCTCCTGGGGCTACGTCCACAAAGATCTGGCTTCTCTTCTCTTTTATTTATTCAGCTGCAAAATATTGTGTTGTGCGCATTACATCTTCAGTAATACAATCAAAATGAGGGTCAGAACCCTCTGTGAGGCTGACTATATCACACCAGGATCCTTAGCCTATGACCTAACCATCAAAGACTAACTTATTTGACTCTTCTAAAGACTTATTACAATCAGTAGTTTTCCAACCAATTAACTCTTAATACTTAGCTGACATCTTTTCCTCAGTACAAGCTCTCTCTTCTTCTTTTTTTCTGACCTAGACCTTTTAGGTCCTTATTTATACTACTTTATAGGCTTATAATCGTTACAATCTTTGTCAAAAACCCTAAACCTATCACAGTTAGGCTTGTCTTCCTATGCACCACGTTTCTTTTCCTCCTACATGTTGCTTTTCCTTCTTTTTCCACATGTTTCTTTCTTGCCACTCGTTGTGTGCACTTCAAAATTAGGTCTTTCTTTCCAAAAATAGGTCTTTCCCAAAAATAGATCTTTCTCAAAAATAGGCCTACGCCCAAAATAGACTTCCTTATCAACATATACTTGTGCCCAAAATCCTCCCAACACTAACATGTGGCTCGTCTCGATCCACTCAAGTGGTGCGAGCTCCCTATACATCCTTTTCCAATTTGTGGAACTTCTTTGCTAGTTCCTTTCATTTTTCCCTCACCTACACAAATTTTTCTGTTAGCGCCTCGACTATCTGTGTTGTTATATTTTCTTGTATTAATGATGCACTCTCTAAATGTGCCTATTCCATGTTTGTCTTCTCTTCCTCCAGCTAGGCAATAATATGTGCTACTTTTTCCTGGAGGGGCTCTAATTGGGCTTGTCTTTCTTGCTTATTCGTCTACGTTGTCTTTAAATCTGTTTGCAGAGTCTTCATTTCTTGGGTGCCCTTCAATCACTTGGTAATACTCATGATTTTATATCATTTCTTTAACTCCTATATGGTAGTGTTGATTTTCTCCTCTTGTTGGTCCAATTATTGGAATTTTTCATCCTCTTCCAAAATGGTCCAAATCTGTGCAATTATGTTGAACAGTTTTGTGACTTCCCTTGCTTCCTTTTGCATCTCCACTATCTGGAGTGCAGATTGATTTTATCTCTATTCTCGAACTTCGGGAGGAGTCTTAGGATTAATTTTTTCTTTTATCTCTTCGATTTCCTGCCTATATCCCTCAATCGTCTGTGAAATGATTTTTATCTTTTCTTATGCACTCCTCTCTGGTGCTTGCACACTATCTGGAATAAATTTGTATACCATTGTTATCCCCTTATATAGCTTGTCATCACATTATTTCTCCTCCTATTTCTCTTAATTCAATTGGTCGCAGGTGATTTGTAACATTTCAGCAACTCCCCTACCCACCTCCAAGTTAGTGGCATCCATGCAGGCTCTGCATTGTACTTATTGCATTATACTGGCATGGATTCCATATAATTCCTTGGTGGGTATCTGCACCGTGACTACCACAAAATGGTCAATTTCCCCCATGGGTTTCTGCACAGTCTCTTGATCAATTCTGGCCATTTGTCGTCTGACTGTGACTATGTCCCTGCCTTGCACTACCAGCTAAATTGTCTCCTCTCCTTCTTTCTACACATGGATTCATTGTCTCTTTTCATGTTGTTGCGTTGTGTCCTGGGGTACTACATGACTCTATAAATTTTGTAGAGTTTCATGGACTTCTATGAGCTTTTCCATGATCTCTTTTCTTTGTGCCACTGCAATGTGGACCACCTCTTCCCCCTTGTCCTGGACCTTGTCTACAATGAACTCAGCATCATCCTCTATTAAGGTGATGAATGGGTCTTCCGTGGTATAATTCATCTTAATGTGTGTCCCCTCTACCTGTGTTGTCTTTGTTTTGGTATGTGAGGGTTGTTCCCCACTCATTTTCACCTGTACCCTTTCCTTGTCAACCTGTGATGTGTGCCCCTTTTTGGAATCCTACTGAATGTTTGTTCGGATCGTTTTTATTGTCCTCCTTGATATTTTTGGCACTGCGTTGCTTCCCGATGCCTTATTCTGTGTTGAATCCTTCCTAGTGTTATCAGTTCAGTTGTTTTTTTTTCTAAGGTACCTACTTCAGCCTACCCCTTGGGCTTGGTGGATTGTGTTGTGGCTGGCTTTGTTTCTATTTTTTCTACTAGCATCTTCCACTGTGCTAGCCAGTCTTTGATTATCCATTCAATTTATTCCCTTGTGACATGGTATTGCATATCTAGCCATGCCTTCCTTGGGTCCCTTGTGGCCTGGATCCACATGTGGCACTTGGATTCCTTAAACTTGGTTATCCCTTCAGTTTCTTGGACTACCTCCATAGGAATGCACCACACATTGGTTGTGCGTTGTTGTATCTCTTCAAGAAGCATAAAAAATACTATATTATTTGCCTGTTGATTTTTATTCTCCTTGACATGCTAGAGGGACTCATATATGGCTGCACAACACTTTCCTTTCCTATCCATAAAGGATGAAAAATTTGGCTCCTGCCATCCTGCCAAAGCTATGAGAATGATGAGCTAAGAATAATGGAACTCGGTTCCATTATCCTATGCATCTCTACAATCAATCAAAAATTGGTTCAGGAGGCACGATACCCAACTAAAAATTACTCCCTTCATGCACTGTGTGACTACTGCGATGAATCCTATCAGAGCCTCTTATTTCTTGCACTTTCTCGGCAACTTGCAAGCCATGAGCTTGTTGACAAACCTTGTCGCATTGTCATTGGTATCTCTGAGCACAATGCCCATGTTTCCCCTGCTAGTACCAAATTGTGCTTTTATCATATCAACTATCTCCTTCTCATGCACCTTGTTGTCCAATTACTCCTCTGGTTTTGTGCCTATTGTAGGTAATCCCGTAATCTTGGTGATCAATGCCACGTCAATCTATTTCGGCCTATCCATTCAAAGGATGCCTCCATGTACCTAGGATAGAAATTGTTTGATGCAAAGCCCATCATTTCTACCACGCTCGAAGTGCAATATGTCCAGGAGGTTCATTATCCCGGAGTTGTAAATCCCCATTATCCACTGTGTGGGATCCATTATTATTTTTCATAAGGGCCAATTTCCCTTGTATTTTCTAGGTAGGATTCCTTGGCCAAATCTGGGAATTTGGTCCCATCGTGCACATCGTGGTCTGAGTACCTCAGTTTAGGTACTTTTATGAGCATGTCATCCACCGTGACCACTGCATCTGGGAGGTAGGGAAGGGTAATGTGTGTGGCATCCTGTGCCTTTATTTTCTACTCGACAGTATATGGGCCTACCTCTGTTGTTTTTGCATCATCCTCTTCCCCTTCGGAGTCTGACTGGTTGGTTATGTCCTCGACCAACACCTCTTCTTCATCGTGGCCCTGTTGCTAACCCTTCATTTCATTAGGTTTAGCTGGTGTTTCGAAATTAGGGTTTGGAATGTCATCTTGGATCCTTGAACTCTACCCTACTTCCCCTTGTGCCACTGTCTATGTTTCCTCCTCAACCCATGTCTGGTTTATTGTCTCTGTCTCAAAAGTGGTGACGTCTTCAAGATCGACGATGTTATCGGGCTCCCTCATCCTTTCCTTCCTCCTTTGGCCCTGTTGAGTAAAATGTACGTATTGGCCTGGAGTGCCAAACTTTGGTGGTGTCGTCCTTTATCCAGTTCGAACACTCGCTCGCTTCTTCGCACAATTATAGCTAGGGCACACACTTGTATATTTCTTTGTGCTAAAAAATCACTAAGTGTCGAACTAACGTGTTCTTTATGCACTTTATAGGCCCATTCATAATTGATTTTCACTTTTTCCATGCATTTGCACCGAGAGCAATTTTTCCTGCATGTTTTCTTTCTATGTTGTCGTAGTAATTGTTTCACACAAATTTATTTTTCCACTTTCCTGTTGTTCAGTCAACTTTTGCCTCTTTTTATGGTTTTCTTCTTTTTCTATTTTTGTATTCCTTTTTCTTCATTTTCCCCATTTTATTTATTTTTATCATTTTTCTTTCCTAATATCTACTATAGTACACTATATACATGACTTTCCTTCTGCACTATAACTTTTTAAATGTTAGTGGATTGACTGTCCTTGTATAGTTTTAGCCGACTAACGTTCACCATTCCTTTTAGTTTTGTTCCTTCCAAATCCTTTAGTTGTACAGATCCCCCATATGTGACAGTATTTACTTCATATGGCCCTAGCCAATGCATGTTAAACTTACCAGGGTGTTGCTAACATTTGTTGTCATAGAGAAGAACTAGGTCTCCCTCCTTAAATCTCTTCTTTTTAATATGTCTGTCATGTCGGGCTTTGTCCCTTTCTTTATTTACTTCCTGGTGAAATCCTTCCAGAATCTTATCCTCTTCTATTTCCATTAATTGATTTAACTTCTCCTATGCTACACTTCTTTATTTCATGTTTGTAATTTTTGTTATGCGCAGACTGGGTACCATAAATTCTAATGACACCACTACTTCATGTCCATACACAAATCTAAATGGTGTCTGTCATGTCAACTTCTTACATGTGGTCCTATATGCCCATATTATTGTTGGTATTTTCAAGTCCCAAACATCTTTGTTAACATTCCAAATCTTAGTCAAAGCATTTTCAAAATATTATTGAAAGCTTATACTATCCCATTTGCCTGAGGATGATATGGTGTACTCTTCTGGTGATACCCTTCAAACTCCTTAGTCATAGCCCTGATGGTATTATTAATAAAATGAGTGCCTTGGTCACTCATCAAAATCCTGGGACATCCAAATCTGGTGATCACTTGCTCAAATAAGAAGTGTGTTTTTTTCTTTATGCTACAATCTTCGACTGGTATTGATTCTTCCCATATTGTTAAGTATTTGTTCACGGTAATGATATATCTTTCTCCTGACCTTTTTGTTGGTGGATTAATAGGTCCAACAAAATCTATTTCCCATTTATCAAATACCTACATAGTTACTTGTGGTATTAGGGGCATCTCATCCCTTATGTTGGGTTTGCAAACCCTCTGACAGACATCATAGTTCTGGGAATATTCCTTGGCATCTTTATGAACTGTTGGCCACCATAATCTTGTGTGAAATGCCTTTTGCGTGGCATATTTTCCTACATAGTGTCCTCCAGCTATACCTTCATGATCTTATGATAAAATCATGGGTTGTTCATGTTCCAATACACACCTTCTCAAAATGATATATGCCCCCATCTTGTATAAATGAACTTAAGCTCTGACTACCAGGTTTTTCTTCTGCACAGTGCTAAAGTCTTGTGGAGCAACCCTTGTACTTAAGTATTCAATAATATCAATGAAATATTAATCAGATACACGTACTGAAAATAACAGAGCATTAGGGAAGTTGTATTCCAAGTTAGTAGGTTCTTCTCCATTGGTTACCCTTGATAGGTGATCAGGTCCTGTATTCATCTTCCCTGGTTTGATTATCACTTCAAAATTGAATTCTTGGAATAAGAACAACCATCTACAAATCCTCCTCCCCAACACTAGCTTGTTGACTAGATATTTGATAGTGGAATGGTCTGTGAACAATTTAAAGTGTTTGTCGAGAAAATAGTGCATGAATTTCAGAAGTACATATATCATGGCTAGGCCTTCTCTTTCTGTGGTGTTGTAATTATGCTTAGATTCTGACAAATTTCTACTTGCAAAGGCTATAGGATGGTCTAAGTCCCCTACTCATGGTTGCGCCAGAATTTCTCCAAGTGTTATGGTTGATGCATCTATGTGCACATGAAATGTCTTTTCCCAATCTAGAAATACTAATATAGGTGATGTCACCATATTTTCCTTTAAAGTGTCCAATCCTTGCTGACAGTCCTTGTTCCACTGAAATACGATGTCTTTTTTTAACAATTTTTCCATTGGTCCAGTAATCTACGCATACCCCTTTATAAACTTCCAGTAATAGCCTATATGTCCCAGTGTTTCTCTTAACTGTCGCACTGAATTTGGAGGTGGTAAATTCACAATGACCGCAATCTTAGCAGGGTCAACCAGTAAACCATGTTTACACATTATATGTCCCAACAATATCCCAAAAGGTGTACCAAAAATTCATTTATTGATGTTTAATGATATCTGACATTGCCTTCATCTTTCCAACATGAGTCTTAACAATTCTACATGGTCCTTCAAAATACTATACACAGTTCAGTCATCCAGATATGCTTCCATAAACTGATGTATAAATTTCTTAAAATAAATTATGACTACCCTTGAAAATATAGTTGGTGCATTCTTAAATCGAAAGGGCATGACTGTTGTAGGAAAATCTCCCTCCGGACAGGTAGATTTCCTCTTGAGAGCTAGACCCTTAACTCTAAGACAGAAAATGCTTAACATGGACACTAACTTCCTTTTAGATCTAATCAAGCTGATGAACAAAAGAGAAGGAGGAAGGCATGTACCTTATGAACGTTGTTTGTCCCCGCAAGGTCTAGGATGAGCTTCAATATTGAGCTCCTTGGTAGGTCCTGCAAGACAAACAAAAGTATAAAAGACTTCCTACTCTACTGAGATTAGCTAAAACATAGATCCATCTACTGTAGACAAACTTATATGGAACAAGTACAAGTTTGAAAGAAACAAGCCAAGCATGTTATATTAATGAGAACAATGATGAAGAATACTTACAACCATAGATGTGAGTGCAGTAGCTTCATCAAGCTCTCCTTGTCCAAACCCTTGCTTAAACAATCCACACACAGAATGTTGATGCTCCAAATGGCATCTTCCTCATGAGATCATAAGTTAGATGCTTCACAATACTTTCCATCCCCTTTCACCATGAGAAGGCCTCCTTATATAGGCTTGGAGAGGCCCAACCACTTGAGATATCTTTGGGGTAAGTTGAGGATTCTCCTCCTTCAATTATGGATCTTCCCTAAGATCATGTCTTGACCAAGGATTTGAATCCAATTGCCTTCAGAGATTGAAGGGATCTTTCCCTCATTCTTCTCAATAAACCAAATTTCACCTAGAAAAGGTTGCACTCCCCCAAAAGGGGCACCAAAGCACTATAGCGCTCCCCTAAAAGGGTGTAAGGAGTGTCAGCACTCCCTATTAGTGTACAGGGGAGTGCTCCTCTCCAAAAATGTATTTTGAGTGGATTTTTTAGTGGCAAAAGGTTTATAAACTTTGTTAACCCATTCCTCTACTTCCAAATCAGTTGTTTGAGGTGTTTCAAGTGTCCTTCTGATGATGTTATAGGCACAACATAGATTGTATGGCAGTATTCTTTTTCTGACATTTGTGACACTTGTGACCAAAATGTGACACTTTTAATATTGAAAAATACGACACTAGTCCATTGTCGTAATGAGTAATTTTGATGTGTAACAATGACTATATATTGGTAGGATCCCCATTCTGTAGAAAAAGTAGTCTTATACCTATCCTCTAGAGCTATTTTGATATGATGGTAATCTGAGAATCCAATCTATAAATGAATATGCTTCATGGCCTCCCACATTTTATAATATCTCATATGTAAAAGGGGTAGGGAAAGGGTCATGTAAGCAAGAATAATTTAGTTTCCTCAAATATACACAAATCCTTATCCCCCTTGCTTATTTTCCTGAACTACCATGGGGATAATCCATTCAAATTCCTCTACTAGTTCTATAATACCAACTTCCAATATTCGATCAATTTTTTCTTTCACTTTCTGCTTATACACTAGATTGATCCTGTAAGGTTTATATCTAATAGGTCTATTCTATGGTTTGAGGGGTATCTTCATCTCACCTAGATCCCCTTCTATTCCTTTCATATTTGTAAAGGTTGTTGGAGATAGGTCATTGTATTTTCATATTAATTCTTTTATTCTTTATAATGTTTGCTCATCCCAATAGTCTCCAATACTTACCATTTTAGGATTGTCATTCATCCCAATGTTGACTTTCTTAACTTCGACTGGTGCAGAAAATGCCTCTGACTCCATATATGGACCTTCCACCTCTCTCTCTCCTTCGATATATGTAATATAAATGTTGCATGGATCATCTTCATCTGGTGCTTCCACTTCGACATGATAACATGAGAGTAAGTATTTAACTGTCTTTTTGTTCTGTTGTCGTTATTCTGCTATGATTTCAACCTCTAGTTCATCAAAAAATATCACTCCCCTTATCAGTTTCAGCATAGAATCAATGTTGGGGTTATCATGTTCGAATGAGAAGGTTACTACAAAAAAAAATTGTAATCTTTTCCATTATGTAGTGCCTCTGTGCATCTCTTGGTCTATGTACCAATTCCCTGGGATCCCTTCCAATGTATGAATAAAGTGATGATTCCATTCCTCTGGTGGTGTCATCCTCCATTTTGTTTTGCACCTCTCCAATTATTCCAATAGATTTTCATTCCCATCATACTTATGCACTGTATTACTCCCCTGTTCTGCACCAAATCTAATGTGCGGTAGTTGTTTACACTAATACTAGTTCTGAATTGTTTCTTTCTGTGCACCCCACCATCTTGCAAGTGTTTCCTTGAGTGAAATTTCTAGAGCTAATATCCTTTGATTTTATAATAATTCCTCTTCATATTTTTTCAAGAATTCCTCTAATTCATTTATCCCATGAAAGATGAGAAGTTCTCTTATCTCTGTACCAACCCATATTACTGTGCGATCTATTCTTGCACACCTCCTTGTGGAAACTTCATGTAATCGTTGTTTCCAATTCTCCAAACCTGTGTCTAAGTCGGAAGCACATGATGTAATGCTTCTCCAACCGATTACCCCATCTATAGTTGAGTTGACATAATCCTCTTATTGCGCAATTCTTTTGTACAATTGGTTTATTTCTTCCATATCCAAACAAGTTGCCTCTACAAGCCTTTCTCCTTCTGAAGGATATAATGGTGCAATGACTCTATATTCACCTGATTCAAAATTCATTTTTCTTGTCTTCAGGTTGATTATAGCGCAGTTATCAAATGCCCAATCGAATCCAATTAATTTTGGGTAAGGTGTTGTGCCATCTACTATCTCTGTCACTTCAAAATCTGTCATAGTGCACACTCCATCCAAATATACTCACACCTTTAAGCATTCCAATTGGTACTGTGTGTTGATTTTCTAGTTTCAACTGGACAGGTGAATAGCCTAATGTGGGTTCTCCCATACACTACCATGTTCTTTTAGGAAATACATTTACTTGATAGCCTAAATCTAGTATAATATATCCCATGTTGAAATCCCTAATGTTGGCATTCTGTCTGAATTATCTTCTTTTCCTTCTTCTTGTGTGGATATGATTGATTGTTTTCTACTCTAACTTCCTGTCTACCTCTGTGTTGCATCTTTCTAGAAGATTTTGTAAGACCTTAACATATGATGGATCATTCCATAACTTAACTCAGGATTGCAAAAAATAATTTATGGTACTTACTTTCTCTAAAGGTTGTCCTTTATTAGTATGGTCCATTGAGGATGGCATCTGGTGCATTGGTGGGATCTGTTAAGCCCTAATATTGGCTCATTACCACTTAATTGGGACATATANTTTATGGTACTTACTTTCTCTAAAGGTTGTCCTTTATTAGTATGGTCCATTGAGGATGGCATCTGGTGCATTGGTGGGATCTGTTAAGCCCTAATATTGGCTCATTACCACTTAATTGGGACATATTAGATTAGTAATGTTATTTTATTTATGTCGGCTTTAGGCCATTAGTTGTAATTTAGATTAGTAATGTTATTTTATTTATGTCGCCTTTAGGCCATTAAACCTCCTAGTCTCCTATATATACCAAGGAGACATTCTCATTTTGAATCACC
>SNQJ01S0118121.1:9819-27580 GCA_010110895.2 Picea sitchensis
ATCAAAAAATTTAGAAAAGATCGTCAATAAATTAGAAAAAAAATATATATGGGGATGTTTTATTAAATTCTATGGGGTTGTTTTATTTCATTAAATTATTAGAAAATATAAAGTATAAACAAATAAATTTTATTTCGTATACTTGATTTAATAATAAATAAATATTAAAATGATAATTAATTCAAAATTAATATAAATATAATAGTGAAATAATTTTTTGTTTTTAATTAATAAATAATTTTTTGATCAAATATAAAAATAAATTAGTTGTCAACTTTGAAGTCGATTTATTTTTAATGTTATGGTGCTTCATCTTGACTTTTTGATCTTATAACTTTTATGACTTCTCGGTCATTAAAGACAGACATCACTTTTATTAGGTATCTATAACTCAAATGGATGGTTAATATTGATTAGATCATTTTTATTGGGTATCTATAATTTATTATTTAAATAGATGGTTAATATTGATTTGGTAGATCACTTTAATTAAGTATCTATAGCTCAGATGTCATTTAGTATACACTATTAATGAATCATAATTAGTTTATGATAATTGTTAGATTTAAGTTTAAATAATTTAAATTTAATACTTATTAAATGTGACTCTCATTATAATTGAGATCACTAAATGTATATACAATTGATCATTTAGGTATAAGAGAACCCACTAAACACATTTTTGATTTGATGTGTTCATTTTAGCTCTCATTATAATTGAGATCACCAAATGTATATACAATTGATCATTTAGGTATAAGAGAACCCACTAAACACATTTTTGATTTGATGTGTTCATTTTAGCTTTGTTGTTATACCTAATCTTCAACATTGAAATCAAAGTTGATCTCTTGGTAGAATACTAGTCAAAATCTAAACATATTTTTTATTTGATGTGTTTATTTTAGCTCTCTTGTCATACCGAATATTCGACATTGATATAAGTTGATCTCTTGGTTTGAGTTGGTTTGTTCCCTTTGTCATTTGAATATATGTTTTATTTTATATTGATACTGGTCAATAAAAAAATTTAAATTTTAAATTTTTAAAAGTTAAAATAATTAAACTTTTATTTTTAGAATTTAATATTTTAATATTTATAAATTAAATACTTTAATTATTTATATTATTAGAAATTTGTTTTTATATTATATTTATATAAATATAAAATTAAAATACTTAAATACAAAGTATCTAAATATTCATTTTATTATTTTATATATTTATTAAAAGATAGTTTTTTTTTTTTTTCAATACAAACACAATCAAACAAAATAAAAATAAAATTTTGAAATTCTAATGTTAAAGTTATCTGAACATTTAGGTTATATTTGTAAATGTGGATGAACCTGCATAGATAAGATCTAGCTAGCAAAGGACATGCACAGTTTGCAGAAAAATGAGAAAAGACAGAAATGAGAGAGAATCAAAGAGTTGTATTAAGAAAGAATGATACAATACAATAGATATGCACTGCATAGCTCAACTAATGCACCATAATGCATGAGCTAATGCGCCATAGTGGTGGTCTAGAGTGAATTGGACACACAACAATAGTCACGGGAGTTAACTAACACCTAGTTTAAGTCAACTAACCTCTCAGTCCTCAGTTAACTAAGAAAATCCGAGTGAAATGAGGAGGAGATTAGGGAAGCATCAATAATGTGCCACTCTGGTGATAATCCCAAGGACAATGTCCATTAGCAGTGATGATCCCAATGTTGCATGGTGATGGAACCAATGTGGCATCAAGACTCCACTCAATTGATCCAACTGAAGTGTGAACTGAACATAATACTCCCTAGAATGTAGGAAAAGGAATATTCTCCCTAAAATGTAGGAGACTGGATAATGACTAATAAACATAGGGAAAACATAAGGAAAAAGAAATCCTAGGTGTGTGTGAAGTATCTCCAACACCCCCCCTGAACATCACTATGTTGAAAAAAAAAGAATGGGTCCCGACAATGAGGCCATGTTAGGTACCCAAAAACAAAAGACACACTAAAATAAAGGAGGAAAGAGGGAAAAAATCATGGGAACCCCCCCCCCTCCCTAAGGTACAATGTATAAAAAAAATGAATCGACAATTGCTAGGAAACCGTGTCCTTCACTCCAAGACGACTGTGCAGAGAATGGAACTTATGCTCAGTGAAGATGTTGGTGCAAGTCAATTTTGGGAGAAATCGAAGAAGTGCTAAAGGAATCAGAGCATTGCCAGGAGAACAGGGGAGCGCACTGGAAATAAAGAAAAAGCAATGCCGAAAAAAGGGGAAAAATAACATGTGAGGCGTGCATGCGGGAAAACCTAACCTCATTAGGGTTAGGGTTTTTGTAAGACATTGTCATGGCTAATAAGCCAAGAATAAGTATAAATAAGTACCTAGGAGGTCTAGGTTGGTGGTTCTAGCATGTAAGAGAAGATTGTCTTATGTAGGTAGGAGAAGGATTGTAAGATATGTTATCTTTTTGTAAGTCGTTGAACTGTAGGAGAGTAAAGCAACTTGATCCCAAGGGTTAGATCCGAGGATGAGGAGCCTAGTGTGATCTAGTCATCCTCACAGGGATCATGGAGCCTGTTGAGATTGTAAGATCAGAGACTGTAGTGTGCGTGACACTATATAGTGAAAAACCATAATAAAAGAGATTCAGAGCCAAATATTTGTGGACATAGCCCAAGAGGGGGTAAACCATGGTAGATCATGTTTTATGTGAAATTTTTATTGTTCATGTATTTTATGTCAATGATTAAATCTTAGATGAATGTATTGATGAGATAGTTAGATTTGTCTATTTTCATGCATGAATAAAGAACAACAGAGTGTTTAATATAAATGGACAATATACAAAATAAATTAGGATCGCAAAGTACAATCCTAGATCCCCACTCATTCCCAGACTACAAGCACTTCAACATTGTAGTCACCCAGATAACTATCTCAGGTAAGACTATGCAGTACACTCTGTGTGTTGTGTTTCCTTCTGGTTTACTAGGAGGGCTGATAGTTTTAGAAGGCTTTGTTGGAAGCTTGTTTAGATCTGAACATAGGTCATCCCAAGAGTTAGGAATAGAGAGATAAACCAACAAATGGTTATGTTTCTGGTCGAAACTGCATGGGATTGAGTGAGTGGGATTCGTGAAATAATCGTGAAGAGAATGAAGTTATAAAAATGAATGCTCAGACCGTGGAATCCAATGAAGGCAGAGATTGAAATTTGGTTGAAAACAAAGGAGCTGGAGTTTACACAAAAAGACAACAGAAACCCTAACATAACACTGCACAAATATCTGGACAAGTACATATTTAACGACTTGCATGAGGTATTTGTATGTGATTTCCCACATGTGTTGTAGGAGTGGATATTGAGGTTGAAAGACAACCACGTGACAAATCATATCATAAATTTAGAGTGGAATCCTATGGAGATCACATAGTTACAACAAGTTGATAACGAATTCATGTGCACAATAGATTTGTGGTTAGACAGTATTGTTGGAGGATTTATCACATAATTTGCAGTAGACACTACAAAGTCTTACAATGCAGCAGGGAAAGAGTTTCTAAGAGGGACACGAGGAAGGTATATTTGATTGTTGTATACTTCCATACAGATCTTACTATATAACAAATGTGTAATGTCTATGGAGTCAGAAAACTAAACTTCCCTGCGTGCATGGGGGAAGGGGGGAAGCATTGACAAGAGATGGATAAATGGAAGAAGAGATGGATAAAGGAAATAAGGAGGATGCCTTGGACCCAATCAGGATGGAGGAAGATCAGATCAAGTAGATCATGGAAACAAATGGAAAAACACGCAGTGGATTACCCTACCAATATAATATGAATAAGAAGAAGAGAACCATAACAGAGAGAGGGCTTGGCAACTGATGAAGAAGAGGTAGAGGATCTTCGGGATGTGGAGAAGATTGAGGAAATCCTGCGCACAACATATGAGAGGAAGACAAGAGGCCCAAGGGCAGGAACAGAAGGTGGAACTCCTATCCATGTCAGTGTCAGTGTGGAACCCATAAACCCATGTGCGACTAATACACTAGAAAGAACACCACCATTTATAAAACCAAATTTTAGTGGAAGAAAGACAACAGGAAGTGCACCCAACCAAGGAGCAACAACTGGAGGATCCAGTTCAGGAAGTAGTATTCAAGTATCTACACCACACGGAGATCGTATATCATCACCATTCAATATGGAAAGATAAGATCCCACCATTATGTTACCTGAATTCAAGAGAGAGGCATGAGAGGATCTTGAAAAGAACATGTTTATCTGTGAGAATATTTGGGAAGAAAAGAAGATCAAAAATGAGGGTACAAAACTTGTGTAGTTAGCTATCACGCTAAGAGACTGTGCATTGTATTGGTACATGAGCTTAACTGTAAACATTCCACTGGGAACAACAAGGATGATTGCAGATGTCAAGAATCTACTGATAAATGAATTTTAGAAACCAAGATCAGAAGATCAGTACATAAATGAGATGATTGAGATTAGACAAAAACCGAGAGAGTCTATTTGGGATATCGATTAGAGGTTCAAATGGTTGAAGGGTAAATTGAAATATGTCATGATTGACATGCAACATCAACATCTCTTTGTGAAACACTATTACCGCATCTGAAATACCCTTTGAGGCAACACAATTTTCAAACTCAAGCAGAGGCTCTACAAGTAGCCCTACAACTCGAGGAGAACCAGTACAAGAAGACAGATCCAATAATTGAGGAGCTAAAGGAGGATATGAAGAACCTCACATTTCAACTAAACTAGAATAGGGGAAAAGAGAAAAGAGAATATGTTTGGTGTACCATGTGTAGGACGGAAGAACACCACAAGAATGAGTGCCCAAAATTCACGCAGTACATGGAAAAAGGCCTACCAAACCCTTTTCCACCAGGAGGACCATGGTGTGAGATATGAAAAACACATGGACATGATCCATATCATTGTCCAATGATGTAGAAGTATCAAACAGTACCCAAGAGTTCATATTGCAACTTTTGCAAGTCAGTGGGTCATGATGACAAATATTGTAGAACAATGGATCTGATGAGAGAGAAAATATCAGATACCTATAGGGTGAAGGCATAAATGATGACAGGACAAGATGCACCTCAGTTCAATCAAGTACCACCTCCAGAAAACACTGTGCAACAACAATATAACATGGAACAACTTCAGTATAATAACGCGCAACCATAGTATAATCCCACACAGTATAATCATGTGCCTCAGTACGATGCACCACGAGGAGACTGAATTGGATACAGAGGTGGAAGACAAGGTAGAGGATGATTTGGAAGAGGTATAGGCCCAGTAGTACACCATAACTTCCAACAACCAGGACACTATGCAATGGAATGTCCACTTCCACCTGCAACATGCATGTATTGTCACACAACGAACCATGATACAGAGGAATGCCCAACACTTTTGGGGAAGATTAAAGAAAAATGGAATAAAAAAAATCAGAATTTTCAGTGGATTTATGTGGAGGCAAGGGATGATGGAAGAAACATCAACATAGTTACACATGGAGGAGCCAATACAGGAGCTAACGCAGTACGACAAGACCTAGCACAACACCAATGGGTGAAGAAGCATATGAAACCATAGGGAAAATTTGATGTGGGGAAAGAAAACTAAATATTCAAGGAAGCAAGGTAGGAGTTCCTCAAGCAATATGTCGCATCTAAATCAACCACACAACATGCTCATAATGTACCAATGTACGATATTCCCTTATTGATGGATCACACCAGTGAAGTACCACCTATAGAACAAGTAAGTACCATAAAGACGTTTATGCAATCCTGTGTTAAGCTACTAAATGATCCATGATCTATTAATTTTTTTCAAAACATGTTAGAAATATGTAACACAGAAGTAGAGGGGAAGTTAGAGAAGAAAACAATCAATAACCTCCATACAAGAAGGAGGACAAGCACGAAATTCAGACTAAATTCCAACATTGGAGATTTCAACATGGGGGACATCATACTGGATTTAGGCTCTAAGGTAAATGTGTTAGCCAAGAAGACATGGAAGTGTATGAGAGATCCCACACTAGGCTATTCACCTGTCCAATTGAAGCTAGAAAACAAACACAAAGTTCTAGCAATTGGAAGGCTTAAGGGTGTGACAGTAGATTAGGATGGAGTGCACACTAAGGCATATTTTGAAGTAATAGAAATAGTAGATGGCACAACACCTTATCCAACATTGCTTGGGATTGATTGAGAATTCGATAACCAGGTGATAATCAACTTGAAGATAAGGAAGATGACATTTGAATCAAAAGAATACATATTCATTGTGCCATTATATCCATTATAAGGAGAAAGGTTTGTATAAACTACTTTCTTAGATCTGGAGGAAATCAACTAGTTATACATAACCACCACGCGTTAAGAAGATTATGTCAACCCAACTACAAATGGAGTACTCAACTGGAGGAGCATCACATCATGTGCTTCTGACTTGGATACATGCTTGGAGAATTGGAAACAAAGATTACATGAAGTATCCACAAGAAGGTGCGCAAGAATAAACTGCGTAGTAACATGGGTGGGTGCAACGATAAGAGAACCTCCAAGTTTTCATGGGGTGAGTGACTTAGAATAATTCTTAACAAGATACTGTAACACCCCAAGGTTGAGCCCCTACTGAATTGTAATTATGTTTATAGGCTGGTGAGCCAAGTGATTATAAGATGGAAAAATTATGTGTTTGTTAGGCCGGAGAGCAAGATGCTAAGGCCAATGAGCCTGATTTTGTATATGTAAATACTCACTTCATTAATAAAATTACATCGTTGGGTATAGACCGACCACAAAGAAATAATTATGGGGGACTAAGCTCCACTAGGTAGGGAAAGGGAAGGGGATAAGTGTCTAGGAATAGGGGCTAAGCTAGAGGGCTTACCTCTAAAGGAATAATATTATATTATTATTTCCTAGAGGTTACGATTTGACATAATTTATGTTGTCCTAAGTTCCTGGGGAAAGGGAACGAATGTTAAGTGGAGCTCATGCAGCTTCAGAAATACATGTTTCAACCTAGGCACATGCAGGTTTTAGGTGGGAAAGTCAGCTCGTTGGGGGTTCCCTCACCACTCTTGCAAATGGTCACCACTCTGGAAGTTAACCATACTCCCCAATGATGCACGCACTGAGATAGGGAGATCCTTGACACAACCATCCATTGCCTCCATCGTCAATCTCTGCAACTTATGAAACTTACACACCCGTGTTATCAATATAATCATTTTTCCTATGAAGCATAGCACGAGTGCGTAGTGTCTGAGCCATATCGTGCCTTACCCTTTGCTATTACTACCCACGTTTTCTTTGTACTCATCTGGCTTGTTTTTATTACGAGAGCCCATACCCAATTTTTGTTGCAGAAGTTACTCACTGGAATTAGGAGCTGGATAGAAGAGGCAGGTTTTCCATCCTGTGAGAAACTCTCTCCAGGTGAGAGAGTGTGTTGAGGAAGTGAGTTCTCCTAGAGGGAGTCCCATAGCAGCTACAGTACTCTGAGACTTCTGTTCCAACCCGTTGTTGAATCCCTAGAAGGGAGGTGGACGACTGAAAGACTTGTGATAGTGAAGATGTTCACTCCTAGGGTGGGACATGCATGTGGGGAATGAGGATCTGTGGTTTGTGGGCGTAAGTGGCTCCTGCGAGAAAATCCTTCATGTGGATCTATGACACTTTCATGTTGTCCTTTCCATGCCTAGGAATCCCTTTCCTGGTGGAGTTTAGTCCCAAATCGGGTGTGACCCACTGCTGAGCGTGATGAGAAGTGTGGTCTAAGGTTGGGAGGTTCGTGGAAGATCTCCACATAGTTGATGGTCATCTATTAAAATATAAGTACCAAATCCTTGTTCTCTATATCATATGTATCTTGAAATCAAGTTATTATGTTATTCAAATTGTCTGTATATATTGCATGTATGTTTTAATGTTGTTTCTACATGAATAGGTGTATGAACATAATATTATAACTGTTTAAATTGCATTAGATAGATATGTATATAAATATATATTGGTATTAGAGAATGAAATTTATTCGTTGGGATGGCTTGGCTTGTTGGTTTAAGGTTGGGAATTTCAAAAAATGGTATCAGAGCAAAAAAACAAAGATACAGTTGTTTAGGTAGTGTTACTCGGCAGAGTTTTGAGGGTCGGGGACATTACAAAATGGTATCAGATCCACGGTTTCGACACTAAGCCTAGATGGGCCATGCTAGTGGTTAACGAGACAAATATTTCAGAGTGAGTTGTTGTCAAAAGTGACAAAATTTGAGGTTCAGAGCGTCCCTGGGTGCCAAGAGAATACCTTGGTCATGTTATGAAGCTCAGAATATATAACGGTTTATGGAATGGCAACATAGAAATAAGAAACAACAACCATTGTGTTGGGCCATAAGGTTTGAAATTGGGTCGTAGGATCTGTTTGAGAGGAAGCATATCCTTCACAACCATCAGATCTAGAGAAAAGTGCATGAACGTTAACCCCTAAGTCCTTCGGACTTCGTGACTTCGACAAAGTTTATGTGTTATAAGAAAAAGGGGAAGAATCCCAATGTTTCGGAGAGGATCTACACTATAGATTCAGGGAGAAGTGTTTATCATTGGATTTGACCAACGACAGATTAGAGCCGTTAGGTCAAGTCAAGAGCAAGAGGCAAGGTGTAGTGGTGAAAAATAGATCTCAGCCGCCATATCTGCACGCAAGTGATTGTGATCCGTAGATCTCACAACAATTTGGGAGTTCGACATTTGGGAGAAACCAAGTATGCTAAGGTGAAACCTTCCAAATTATGAAGTCTCGAAGCCCATAGTTAATCCAAACTATTCATCAAAAGAGATGCATGTCAACAGATTGGCTAGTTTGGGAACTCGACATTCGGGAGAAACGAGGTGTGCTAAGGCAAATTCTTTTGAAGTCCCTAAGTGACGTGGGATGATGACATCACCCAGGGTGACGTGGACTTCCTTAGTCCTACCACGTGTCAATCAGAATGGAACTTTTACGACCTTTTTGGACCAAAATCAATCTGACATGTGGGGCCACGTGTCACCACCTTATATGATGACATTTGTACCATGTGGACCCCCGGAGATAAAGTAGTTTGGAATTTCAGAGTTCATGAGATTTGAGGAATGAAAGTGTAAAATATTCTAAAGATAGAAGTCTTGAAGTGACGTGCATGTTGATGTCACCAAGGATGATGTGGACACATGGGATGTGTGCTATGTGTTAGTGAGTTAAGAAACTTTGGAAGATAGAAACGCCAGTCAGAACATGACATGTTTCACCCATCATATTGGACCACGTGAATTCTTCTAGTATTCCTCCACGTGGCACTCTTATTGAGCATGGTTAATGGGGGCCCTAATGGTCACAGGGGACGTGTGGCATCGGATCCCAAGGTCTGGAGACTTGACACTCTGGAAGAAATGGTTCGTGACAGAATGGGAGGAAGAAATAAATGAATTCCCATAGTGATGAAGTAACGTGACGTGATGATGTCATCGAGGATGATGTGGAAGTATTCAGATATTCATGGGTCGAGAGTTTTGGGGTGTGTAAATGTGAAATCCTCTGAATTCCTAGAACCCCGAAGTAAATATCAGTCATTGGATGCTAGGAAGATGAGGACCGTTGATCCACCCCACTTCATGAGTTTGCCAATGCGACACTATGAGATATTTGTTGTGATGTTCTTTGGAAACCGTTGAAGCTCGGAGACCCAAAGCTCCTATCCACCATAGATCTTAACAGAGAATATGGATCATAGATCCATCATCCTCCATGAAATCCCCCATTCCAGGTTCTGTGATGTTTTTGATGTGTGGAAAGGGAAATATTTGAAGCTCTGGAGCCCTGAAGTTTCAAGGCTCCGGATAAGCACCCAACCATTAGCACTTGGTCACATGCGAATTAAGGGATGAAGGAAGAAAAAGGGGTTAGCGCTCGAAGGTGAATTGTAGAACAGAACAGGGCTCAAAGATAGATCCGTGGGGATTCTTGATAAACCAAAGACCCGCATAAAATAGAGTCTGATATCTTTTGTTGAATCATATTGTTTAAGTTATTTTTGAGAATTATTAAGTCTAATAGCCTGACAAAAATTTGGTTGACTCCACATTTTGCAAAGTTACCAATTGATAGAACCAAATCGAATTGTTCCATAGTGTAGGTAAATGGAGGAAGCATAGGATTATTATAGTATGGAGGATGAAGTTAGAGGAATGGATGTCCAATTGGGAATTGAAGGAACAAACTCCAATGGCATCGAGAATAAATATATAAAGAAGTGAGCATGATGAAAATCATTAAGAATTTGTAAAAAGATGTCCAAATTCACCAGGAAGATAACAAAAGGATTATGAGATCTAGGGAGCAACATGGAGACTTCAATATGAAGCTGATGCGGAGCCTAGAAAAAATTGAAAATAAATTGGATAAGGAAAGTGGATCCAATAAATTAGGAAGTCACGGGACCCCTGATGAGGAAACAAGAGGAATAAGTGGTAGCAGACATCACCAGCACTCCTGAAGGCATTCCAAAAGGAGGCCACACAACATTTCAAGTCCATGTCCTACCAAAAAGCACAGGAGATATGAAGTGGATGAGTTGAAGGGAGAAATGAATACGATCAAACCTCCTGCTTTTGATGGAGAGCACAAGAAATATGAAGATGTTGAGACATGGTTTCTAGGCATGAGGAAATACTTCCAATTGCAAAATTATTCCTCTCATGTAGAGGGAAGAATTTCCATCTACCAACTTAAAGGAAAGGCATCCATATGGTGGGATCAGCTGGTGCAAGTACAATGCCTCAAGGAGAAAAATGTGACCTGGAAAGAATTCAAGAAACATTTTGAAAAGAAGTACTTAGCCAAGAGATATTATGACAAGAAGATGAAATAATTCTTTTAACTTAAACTGAGAAGCATGACTATAGATGAATATGAGAGGAGATTTCTAGAGTTGTTGAAGTATGTCCCTTTCATTAAGGATGAGGTAGTCAAGATCCAGAGATATATGAGTGGGTTGTCATCTTTCATCAATGATAAAATCCATTATGATGATCCCAAGACTCTGGAAGAAACTATAAGGAGAGGAAAATGATTATGTGATAAAAAAAAAAGGAAATCCTACTTTCCAAAAATCTTGGGAAGATAAGTGGAAGTTTAAGAGGGAGTAGAGGTAGAAGGGGAACAAGGCACCATTTTTCAGACATAGTCCTCAAGGACAACCAGTTTTGAGAGAGCCCAGGATGGCTAAATTAGGTGGGAAAAGGCCAAGGCAGACACCTATGCAATGTTGGAGCTATAAAGAAGATCATAAGTATAGATATTTCCCTCAAATAAAGGAAAAGGTGAGAGATGTTCACAATGTTCAACAAGCAGAAATAGTGGAGGACATGGGTAGAAGAGTACCAAGAATCTATGCAACCCTAGACAATAAACAAGTTGATTTTCAATCACACATGATTGAAGTTGAAGGTATGATCAATAACCATGTCTTTACTATTTTAATTGATTCAGGGGCTAGTCATAGCTATATAAATCCTAAGGTAGTGGAAAGATTTTAATTACCAAGAATAAAGCATGGGAAATCTTGGCTGGTGCAGTTGGCTACAGGATCCAAGAGAAAGGTTTTTGAGTTGGTTAAATCATGACTAGTGGGCATGAGTGGACTAAGTACCAAGGAAGATCTGAACATATTGCCTTTGGGATCATATGATTTCCTAATTGGTATGGATTGGTTGGACCAACATCATGCCATATTAGACTTTCATAAAAAATCATTCACTTGCTTGGATGAGGAAGGAAATCAGAGATTAGTCCAAGGAATTCCCAGGGCAGTTACTATCTGGGAAATATCGACAATGCAGCTAAAGAAGTGTTACAGGAAGGGTCATCAAATATTTGCAGCACATATTGTTGTGGTGGGAAATCCCCCTATGAACTAGAATTTAGGGTTATATTATGCATGTAAATGAGACGGAAAGAATCCTACTTTCTACCGTCGTCCCAGACCTAATCCCCATTTCTTTTAAGAAAATACATGGTTATACGAACATACCTTGTTTCGGGCGTTCGATGTCGATCCTTCTTCACATTTGATTTCTTGTTGGTAGTTCTCCTCCCAAGGCTGAGCTGCATATAAGACAAGCAACAAACTATACATGCATTTTACCTACAGATTAATGGGTTAGATATTCAAACATATATTCAATAAACTATGAAGAACTCATATAGTGGGATGGGAAAAGATTTTTTTTATTAATTTTAATGAATCAACTTACAATGTCAATACTGACCACCGCTCCACAAACTTGATCCTGGGCTCCTCTTCAACTGTCCTCCAACTTCTTTTCTCTGTATATCTCCTTGCACAAGGATGGCCAAAGGGTTGGGACAATGGGAATGTGCAATTGGGTAGAGTTTCTTTACTATTATTCTCCTCTTCCAAATGGGACCCCTACCCCTTATTTTATAGGCTAGAAGGAGAGAGGTATTTGGTCAAACCCTTGGCCATGCATGGCCGGGAGTTTCAGTTAACTCACCCAAAGATGTGTGTTCCGTCGGCAACTCTTCTTTTTTCATGCTTTTGTAGGTACACGTGGGCTATTTTAGGTCAGCTAGCGTGTACACGTGTGCAGTAATGGAGTAGGGTGCATGGGCCCTTATAAAAGAGGTTTTTTAAAGAGTTGATCAACCGTGTTTTGGCAAAGAAGGAATATGAGATGGACTGATGCTAGGTAATCATGTCTAGTGCAAATTAGGGTTATAACAGATGCCCCCTAATGTGTGAGGTCAAAAGAGCATCTGATGGCCAAAATACATTAATAATCTTCACTGATATGCCGAACAATTAAGCCCAGGGATTAGGAACCGAGAGGCGCCATCTACAAAATAACAATTGTCTCACTGAGGTGGGCATACCCATGCTTAGGATAAGATAGAATCATGGCTACCAATCAAATACACTGTAGATCCATGTCTTATAACTCTATAAAGAGTAGCCACGAACAATACACAACAGAGCTACATCTCGAAATCAAAAAGATATACATATAAAGTACCCATCTTCTAACAGCTGATACAGCCTGATGGCTGGAGATGAGGTCTTCAGAGCTCGAGCAACAACTTCAAAATATTCAAAACTCAAGGTAGGAGTGTAATATTAGTGTACGACTACACTACCTAGAGGTCTTCGATGGCTCATCATTCATGGACTAGATAATCTTGATGATCAAACTGAAGGCTTCATTGATTTCGAACGAAGACTTTATTGGACGTTCAGGATGACCGAGTATGAGGGCAAGATACAAACTGCAGAGGGGCCGACTCAGGCCTGGTAGAAACTTCCCTTGGACAACAACATAAAAATGATGAGACTTAGGCAGCATGGAATTAATCATAATTTTACGAAGCAGGAGGCAACACAAACTCTCCATATGTTTGGAAGAATAACCAAATGGAGGAGGACACAACTCTATGAAGCGAGAACAGCTTCCAAAGGTCGTATTACATCCCATAGTTTGATGAACAAATGGACAGATGTGCTTTATCCAAGGGTGACTTATTGTGCTGCCAATAAAGAAAATACTTTTCCCTTCCTCTTTTTGGGGTATATTTGATTTTTTTGTCTTTTTCAATTATTTTGGAAAAAAGAATAAAGGAATGTTACGTTACAATGGAGGAACGAGTGTTATAAACATACAAGTTCAAGGTGTAAGGACAAGACTGATGTTCAGAATAATGATACTCGAGAAAAATCCTCTGGGGGCCAAAGGTGTCAAGATGCAGAGGCAAAATGCTACAGGGCTTGCATATAAGGTAGGCTTCAGATGGTTCAGTTTGAGAGCAACATGGAGTCAGCATTAGGCCAAAGACGCGGGTATGCAAATATGATTAAAAAAACACACAATGGTAACATCCTTCGATGTAAGTTTAATGAGCCCAGAGAAGGTAAGCTCGGTGCTTTTTCATATTTAGAGAGTCTGAAAAAATGTAAAAGGAGACTCCATTGGGGTACCTTTTTTCGAAGATAGTCTAGTCGGTTCAAAAAAGGGGTAAACTAGCATCGACAAGACATCTATTCAAAACCATTTTAACGAGTGTGAGAAAGACAAGATCACTCGACCATTTTTTCATTTTTAAGGAGTTTGAAAAAAGCTTAACTATGGACTCTGTCAGGAATGTTCTTTTGGACCAGTTTAATGAGTGTGAGAGAATAAGGTCACTCAACGATCTTTTCAATTTTATTGAGTCTGAAAAGAGCTTAACTATGGACTTCATGGGGCTTCCTTTTTCGTAAATTTAGTCCCTCAGGCCCGAAAAGGGTTAAAATGATACCTGAGAGTACTCTTCTAGAGAATTGAAGTTCCATAGAGTATACCTTTGTTCGTACAGTTGACCATCCAGACCGAAAAAGGGGTAAACTACCATTGGATAGACATGAATTCAAATTTCAGTTTAACAAGCATGAAAGGCCACAAGATCGCTCGACAATATTTTCATGTTTAGAGGATCTGAAAAGGGCTTAAAAGAAGACCCGTAGGGGTTACTTTTCTCAGCTAATCTGGATGAGATTGAAAATCATAAATACAGTCTTGCCAGATGTTGCTTTCGAATCTCAAAGAGAGATTGAAAAACAACAAAGTTAGCTCATGATTGACACTTTGTGGGTTGATGTCGGGTATCTCCTCGGGGGAGTAGTATGCTCCGACGAAAACATTGTCTATGATGCCAGGGGTTCTGGAGAGATTTATAGGTACCGTTTTAGTGATACTTGCCATATTACCCTTGGCATAAACAACATGAGTAGTCAAAGGATTGATAGGACAAGACCTATCTCTAGTCATAGTCAAAGTGAATTCCCCTGCTTCGATTCTGCTTAACTCTAGGAGGAATAATGATCTATGATGAATATCATCCCAGGATTTGTCCAGACTAATCATTGCTTCAATTACTACTTCATCAAAGGGAAAGACTAAGTCTAACGAATCGGTGTTAGCGAGAGAACCTTGAGACCAAATAGGCTCTAGAAGCAGATCGAACTCTTGTGCAGCAGTTGAATCTGGGTTGGCTGAAGCTTGCTGGACTAAAGAGTATGCTAATTCAGCTATGGACAAGGGCATGGACATGCCCGGATGCCCTGTCCCCTCCATCGTGGTCGATGGGGAAGGAAGTATCCATGGATCGGTGAAGTAAGTCGTGCGAAACAACAAAACTTGGAAAATCTTAACCTTATGGTGGTCAGATATAAACTTGACATCACCTTGAGGGGGCGGGTAATCGAAGGTACCCATCAAATATGGGTACAAACCAACCCCTATGTTGACTATGCCTGGTTGAGGATTATCAATCATCGGGACCGTGGATGCCCCCAATGAAGGGTGATGTCGAGAGAAAGACAATTGATAGATGGTCACAATTCGACCCTCGTGTGGAAACAAAAAGACCCAAAAAACTGTAGCAACCACAGCTTGCATGGCATAACTCCAACTCCTCCCTAAAAAGATGTTATAGTCGAGGGCCGTGTCGACTACTTCTACCTCGACACACACGGTCTTCCCTCCTAACTGCATGGGGAAAGAGGGAATCATACCATGTGATCGGAACAAATGACCATCGAATGTAGTGAGGAGATTAGGTGACAGAGACAAAACGGGCTAGCCAACAACCTTCCAACATGCCAATGACATAACGCATGTCGAGGCACCCTCATCAACCACCATGCAGAAGATATTTCGAGTAAAACTTTTCGTGGGATAAGCCACTACTATCTGAAATTCTACGTGGTAAGGCAGACAAGGTTTTAGGTCGGTTGTATCCAGCATGATTGTACTCAAATTACAAGTCTCGGTAGATCCTAAAGTGGTTAACAAGGCTTTCCTCTGGGAAGGGCATATTTGGAGGACCTCCAAAGAGGACATCACACAAGGGGTTTGTGATAAATATTCCACCATAGAATAGTTCTAGGCGGCCCTTGCGTTTGGGTTGTGAGAGGCTTTTTTGAACATGCCTTTTGGGATGCGTGTCATTGTTTCGCCCAACGTCTTCTTAATATGTAGAGGAAGAGATGGGAGTTCGACTTCTTTGCCTTTCTTGGAAGTGCTTGGTTTACTATAGTCATGTTCTCTAGTCGATATAAAAGCATCACCCTTCACCATATATACGTTCGCGGATGCGAGGCTGTTCAAAGACGGAGAGGGTCGTTGGCTGCCCCCTTCCATGCTTGCAGAGGCTTGTTTCAGATTTTGCCCATGTTGAAATGGATTCGTTAACACAACAAGCTATTGTTGCATCACAAACTTTTGGGCTTCTGCAAGCCAAGGACATAGATGGGTCTGGTGGTATTCCACGCTCAAGTTGCATGGATACCTCGCCTTTCGTTTCTCAGTGTTGTCCCCACCAGCATTATCGGTAGGCTTTTTATTCCCCTTACCCTTCTTTCGTTGTTTTTTCTTTCCTTCAGGCTGTTGGGTGGCCTTTGGATTAGCCGATTTCATTGTGTGTACATCCGACGTTTTGGTAGGGGGAGCAACCAAAGATGTAGTTTGGCTAGCCATTGTGTGTTGTATAGACAACTGCTGCAATTGCTTTGTTAATTGCTCAGGGAGCTTTGTTTGTGCTGAACCAACAATACCATCGGCATGTGGTCCAACTCTCTTTCTAGTTTTATCAAGTATTGAGTGTGGCACATCTGGAAACATCTCGTATAATAAACCAGACTGAGAATAGATTAGCTTAAGTTGTTGAGCTCTCATGATGACATCTTCTTTAGAAAATACTTCGGACGTCACGACGTATTTGGACAACTGTGGGACCAAATACTTAAGGAACCACTTGAGTAGGAACGCTGGTGGGACTGGTACCTTAATTAAACTCTTTTGGCATCTCCATTCTAGGATGTGATTAGAGATATGGTCCTCTTTTGTTTGTGATAAATTGGCCAGCAATTCGGTGCTAGCATCGTATCTCACAGGTAACTAGACATGGTTTAGGAAATCCATCACCAGTTCACTAAAGGAAGAATATCTTGAGCGATCGAGCTCAATGTACCATTTTGTGGCACTCCCATTGAGAGTACATTGAAACAATCATAAATGTACGGAGTCGTCTTTCAATGAGTTATATGAGCACCAAAGATGGAATGTTGTCACATGATCTCCTAGATCTTCATTAGGTTTGGCCTCAAACTGTGGGATGTCTGATAGCAACTTTGTCGGCATAGGAGGCCAACGCGGATCGTGACAGATAGGGTCATTCAACAACCTTGTCAAGTCTGGTAAATGCAAGGTTTCCAGGAAGGGTAGTTTGTGTTGTTGGTGATAACCTGGGAAAAATGGGCCTGGAGTTTGATTGGCACCAGGTTGCCAGGAAAAGTTTAGCTGCTGGCCTAGGTTCTGGTAAAAACCATGGCCATGGCCAATGTATGGATTTTGCGTGTGAGGAGACATCATCGAATGATTTCCAAAATAGGACATAGATGGTCAGTCATGCATTACATTCAAATGAATTTGGGAAGGGTTGCCCCATGTTGGTCCCATGGGGATAGGAATAATACTTTGTCTAGGGTTCCATTGATTATGAAAATAATTACCCCAGATTGGCATTGTTGACGAGGGAATGGATCCCTGCCAAGAATTCCAAGGCCCTGATGTGGAAGAAGTTCCTGGGTGTGCCCCCTGTGCAGGAATAGTACC
>SNQJ01S0118122.1:38841-51274 GCA_010110895.2 Picea sitchensis
GGAAGTTTCGGACCCGAAAAACCATAGAAAAACTGCCAAGAAGATAGAGAACCATTGAGTCAATGGAATCAATGGGTGACCATTGACATCCAATTGTATTGGTTCTCCCACCTTAGGAATCAATGGTCTCCATTGTTTCAAGTTCCCTCATTAGATGGGGAAACTTCTGCTAAATTTGGCTCTTGGTGAACCACTTTCCTTGGTGAAGAAGTTTCCCTTCTTTGAAAAATCGATAGAGCTCTATGTTCTATTGGAAGGTGCCTTTCATCTGTGTATCCATGATTCTATCAACTTTAGCTTGATCAAGGAATTTAGATTTGACTTTTGTAGGGGCCAAGTGCTCAACTACGTTTGAGGTGTCTAGTAGAGGTGGAAAATATGGGTGAAGGAGCTCCACATTTAAGACTAGATGTAGGCCAAGGAATGGGGGAATACTTAATTCAAAATAATTCTCACCTACAGCCTTGGTGATGGTGTAAGGCCCATATGGAAGTGGGTGAATATTGTGATGGGGTCCAACAAGGCGCTCTTTCTACAACTATAACCATACCTTATCACCAACCTGAAACTTGTGTGAAACCCAATGTTGTTCATGTCATTGCTTGTACTAGGCATTGGCTTTATGTAAGATGTCATGAACTTGTTGGTGGATGTGATGAATCCTTTCAACAAATTTGGTTGCTTTATCAACCTCAGTTTGAGTAGGGAATATTCCTCCTGTGTGGATGCAAGGGGTAGAGCTACGTCAATTGGGGCCAATGACTAAAACCACAAGCACACTTGAAAAGGGTTGTGGCCAATATAGATATGAAGGGATCGGTTGTAGCTATGCTAAACATAAGGAATAGTCTCATCCCATGCATAGGAATCTTTGGAGTTGTTCATTCTTAGGATATGCACAATCATCATGTTGACTACCTCCATTTGTCCATCGGTTTGGAGGTGGAAGGCGGTTGATTTGGTGAGCTTGGTATCCATCAATGATCACAGACTATACTAAAATGTACTCAAGAACTTGTTATCACTATCTATAATAATAATATGTGGTAACCCAAAATGAACCCAAACACGCTTGAAGAAGATCTTAGTAGTGGCCTCGCTTGTGATACTCTTCTTACAGGGTGTCAAAATTTCCATCTTAGAGAATTGATCAACAACCATGAAGACGCAATCATTACCATGCTTGGTTGAAGGTAGAACGAACATGTAATACATGGATATGGACTCCCAAGGACTATCTGGAATAGGTGAAGGGGTGTATAGCCCATGTTTCTTTGACGGGTTTGGTTATGACAAAGGTAGTGCATGATCTGATATAGTTTTTGACATATTGTCGAAGCTTTGGCCAATAAAAATAATTTTGTAGTACTACCATTTTTTTTCCATGCCAAAGTGTCCTTCCACCCGACTGTAATGAGCTTCCCAAATAAACGTCGCACACTTTCTTGAAGGAACACAAGGATGGCCTAGATGGCATAGTAGTCCATCCTAGAGATGAAATTCTGCAATTGGGGTGCTTGCATCTAGTGTTTAATATGTGTCATCGAAGTCAAGATCACTATCATATAAATGGGACCACCCTGAGGTCTCATTCCCTCAAGAGTTGAGCACCATGGTTAGTGATACAAATGGACATCGATTGAGGTATTCATAACTCAATTGGTGTTTCCCTTCTTGTACTTGATGTTCAAGTGGAATTGTTGCAGTTATGTGGACCACTTCTAATGGTGATCACTCTGTAACTTAGCTTTCATCTACATGAACTATAAAGGATTGTGATCAATGTGGGTGATCATTTCCTTTCCTAGAATGTAATGCTTCCACTATTGATATGCCTACACAGTAGAGTACATATCCTTTTCATAGGTGGGATACCAACAAATAGCATCAGATAACATTTCACAATGATAGGAAACTAGATGTCCCTATTGAGTGAGGATGAGACCTATAACATAGTCTGAGGCTTCTATCTCAATCTTGAATGATTGTTGTAGAATTGGTAAGGTGAGGATAAGTGCAGAACAAAGGTGGTGTTTCAAATCCTATAATTATTTATACCATGATTCGAACTAGGAAAACTCGGCTTTAGCTCCCCCCTTGGTCACTTGACTTGAGGGCCAATTTATATGAGAGAACCCCAACATGAACCTGCGGTGGAAGTTGGTGAGGTCCAGGAAGATACAAAGCTCTATTAGAGTCATTGAGGTCAACCAATCATGAATGAATTTTATCTTGGTTGGGTCCATATGCACCCCATGTTCGTCCACAATGTATCCTAAGTATTGGGTTCTCTACATGTCAAATGAACATTTCTCTAAGTTGGCATATAGTTGTTCTACCACACAGTGTTGAGGACCTGTTGAATGCGATGCAATTGCTCTACCCATGTCCTAATGAAGATGATAATGTCATCCAAATAGACCACCATGAATGATTTTTTGAATGGCTGCAAGATATCCTCCATCATCCTCATGAATGTAGTTGTAGCATTAATCAAGCCAAAAGGCACAACCAACCACTCCAAGAGGATTTCTTTAGATTTGAAGGGTGTCTTTCATACATCACTTGATTCTATCGGAACCTAGTGATAGCCCCAATTCAGATCAATCTTGTTGAATAACTTGGCACCCTTGCGATAGTCAAGAAGATCGCCAATCCGAGGGATCGGGCATCAGTTCCTGACATTGATTTTATTCGGGGCTCTATAATCAATATAGAGCTGCCACATTCCATCCTTCTTTTGCACCAACACAATTGGGATCCCACAAGGTGAGGAGCTTGGTTGAATGTGGCCCTTGTAGAAGAGATCATGAATTTGATGTTTTATTTCCTTATTCTCCAAAAGGGAGCACATTTATATTGGACCACTTGGAAAGGTAGTAACATGAATCAAATGAATAGGATGTTTGACCTGATAATGTATATCCACTCCTACATACGAAGTGAAGAGTTCTTTGTATTCCTCTACAAGCTTGTCCACTTGTTTTTGTTGTGTAAAGAGATCCTATGTTGAAGTTGTGGTGGTCGTGATGACCTTTCATTCCCCTTCTGACTAAACCATGAAGAGAAAAAACTTTGTAGTTTGTGAGATTACATTTTGGCATCGTTTTTCCAAGATCAATGAAATTGCATTAATCGAAACTATCTCAAGTAACCTATAGGCCTGACCCCCCAGAGTGGTAATGACACTAGAGGGTTAGGACTCATAAACAACATGATGTTTCCACATATAAGGTTGTCCTAAAAGAACATCATAAAATTCAAGTGGGGCAACACCACATAGTACCTCATCTTTGAAGGGGCTTGATGTCACATGACAGGTGGCACTATTGGACGATGTAAAGGTCTCGTCACTGGATCAACCAACCAATTATGTATGGATGGGGGTGTGGAATCATCAGAGGCTACAATATCTTGATGACCTAAGCTAAGATCAGGTTCTTTTGGCTCTCGTTGTTAGCAATGAAATGCAGTGGGGTTCCCTTCACCCACATTTGTGAATGGAAGAGGCACTCCCCTTCCTCAAGCTCCTCTTACTCATCTGGATGGATCTACGTAGTTGCAATGCTAGCACTTGGTTCCACATTGATGATCCAATTTATTTTATCCTACTCCGAATTAGAGTATGAGTTGAGGTCCAAATATTTTTCTTTAATATCATCCAACAATGATTGTTTTGAGCGACATTCATCGATGTTGTGCCATTCATCAATACGTAGCTCCCAGTGAGGAGATGTCCAATAAATCCATCTCTGTTTGGATGTACTTGTGTAGGCCACTACGATACTTTAGAACCAGGTGCTACTCGTAGTCTTTGATTCCTAACTTTGAGTGTAAGGTATGGAAGATGTGTGTGTACTCCGACACCATCTGGTCTCTTTCCTGACACAAAGTTGTCCATCTCATGTATTGGTCATCATAGTTTCCAACAGGGTAAAACTCCTCCTTGAGGGAATCAACAAAGGCTTCCCAAGTGGGTCTTGTCTCGAATTCCATAGACTCATCTTCGTTATGTCTCTCCCAGTAACATTCTCAACAATATTTGACATGGGGGAGGTATTTAAGGAGAGTGAAGGTGATCTTTTCAGTGTTGAAATTTTTTTGAACAGAGTAATACCCTTCTAAAAAATTCATCCATTTCTCCAAAGCATCTGCATCTATCTGGCCTTCAAATAAGGAAATATCAAAGTTAACTTGTGCCTTGAAGGGTGTCACACCTCTGAAAAGGTTTCTTATTGAAGGTGCCTCGCTTGTCATCATAAGATATGGGTGAAGTTGTCCATCACCTCATTCCATCGTCACACGAGGGATGCCTCTAGAAACATTTTAAAAGGATCTCCTTCTCTTTCATCTCTCTTTTCTTCCTCCATGGTAGGTTGCTTGGGTCGACAAGAGCGGTTTTTCCTAAGTGAAACTAGCTCGACACCCAACTCTCTATACCCTGACCTTGTCGAGGACATGCACTGAGAAATAAAAAGGAATAGACTACTCTAATACCATTGATTCATATTATATTGAGAACGAAATGAGATACAAACCAAAATATAACAGATAACACTGAAATATAGTGAAACCCAACTTCTATTAATGAATAAAATTGCAGAATACTATAGAACACAAACTAGCTAGAATGGTGGTAGCTTATCTATGAAGAGAAAGAGATGTCGGATACGCTCAATTGCAAAAGGATGATTACAAAGAGGTCAAAAAGGGCCTTTTATCATGAAGCCTAAAAAAAAGAGGCAAAAACCCTAAACATCAAAACCCTAACCCTAGAAGATGAAACACTAAAAGTATTGTGGGCCCCGAGGTGGTTAGCTGATACATCAAATGACACAAGTTTTTCATATGATTTTCGTTTGGGGTGCATGATAGCTGATTAGAAAGAACTTTCCAAGGATTACAACTTTTGATTGGGGCTAGGGCATGAATTGCCAACCCGTAGCCCCTCGAATGTCCAAAAAACATCGTTTAGGGCCTCAAAACAACCCAAAAAACCATAGAAAAATTGCCAAGAAGATAGGGAATTGTTGAGTTAGTGGAAGAGGTGGGTGACCACTGATATCCACCTGGATCAATCCATTAATCAAGAAATAAACAAGGAGGTTCAAAAATTAAAACAAGAAAGGAGTAGCAAATCAAAGTGGGAAAATTATAAGTCAAGGGAAGAATTGAAAATAAAAGATAGAAATCAAAAGGTTGTGTAAACATAATCAAGAACTTCTTAATGATGTTAAGAATGTGAAAAGGAATTTACAAAAGTCTGAATCAAAGAACAAGGATCAATACATCACTAAAAAAATTGAAGAGGATACTACCAAAAGACTTGGAGAGGAAATTTACAAGAAGGTTGAAGAAGCCCTAAATAAAGATGAGGTAAAATTATAAATGCAATCTAGAACTCAAGAAGGACATAATAATTTAATGGATGGCATCACATTACAAATTCAAAATGAGAAGGAATACAATATTCAAGAAGGTCACCAAAAAATACTTAGGGGAATTGAGCTCCAACTTGAGGATGTATTTGTCACATATGATGGTATTATCTCCAAGGCTAGAGTAATCAAAGACCACGCAAAGATGATAGAGGATCCCATTGTCTCTAACAAGAGGAAAGATGAAATGGGTGTACAGAATAAAGGAAAAAAAATCAAAGGTAAGACCATATTGACACCCTCATTTCCAAGAAAGACAAGAAAACTAACATTGAAATTGTCGAGGAAGAAGATAGAATAATCCACAATATTCATGGAATAAAAAGACCAACAACTACAATAAAATGGAGAAGTCACAACAACACATGGAATGAAAGGTAATAAAATTTTGCAACAACTAGCTTCAAAAATTAAGATCGAAAAGAATTGAGTTTGGATGGATTGATCGTCATCAGTGGTAACAAGAAAGAAAAAGCATAAGGAAATCGTAAGAATATAAGGTAATCATATTACTTGGTTTCATCACATGTAAAGCCATTGATTGAAAAGCTTTGAGGACAAAACTTTTTGAATGAGGGTACTATGATATGACCCCAAGGGGACATATATGGGGTTAAATGCATATGTAATGGGGTAAATGTATATGCAATAGTGATCATCCTAATAAAGGGGCCACGTATGCAATGCGTGAATAGATATATATATAGATCATATAGTCATTATTGAGGAACATGTGATTTGGATATATGAATGTACATAGTATACATGGTGTGTACTCTTGTTTATTATGTTATCTTAGTATTTGTTATATAACATTTTTAATCATCTATGATGGGAATGATAAATGGATTACTATTATAGAACAACAAATCGTGCGCCATACAAAAACAATGTTATGGGGGTGCACCACTCTAATAAGATAGCACCATGATGGTGTGTTATCCATATCTACACCACCATTGCTTGGTGTAGATACCCTAGTTGTCTAGTGCACATGAGTGGATATTGGACACCTTTATTGGTTCTCATTACATTCCTTACCACACCAAAAAGCACAATAAATTCATGGGCATTTTATTTTCAAATGACAAATGCCCTTTTAAGGAAATGGAGCATCATTAGGAAACACAATTTATATTAAACACACCGAGGATAGTAAAAAAGAAAAATTGGTTTGGTAATTTTTTATTTTATTTTAACCTACTATGATGTGCCTTGTACCCAACACACCAATGCATTTATAGGTATGGGTGGGTTATTCAAATTTTTCAAAAAATATATTTAAACCTACCTTGGTATACGTGTTTGTGGTATGCACTAGTGCATTTCTATGCTTAGTACGTGTCGCTAATTAAATTTTGAAAAAACTTACCACACAAAGGGTTTTTATTTAAAATTGAGACAATGTGTTTTTATGTTTGGTGCACACTGCTGCACTTATATGTTTAGTGCACAACATTTATTAATTTTTTTTTATAAAATATCCTATATTATGAAATTTGAACCGAGATTGGTATTATTTTTATTTGCCCCTACAATGTGATTCCTTGTAACACACTCCACGGTGTGGCTGAATTTCTATGGTGTACAAACAAGAAAATATTGTAAAAACGCTAACCCTAACATAGTATGCTTGGAAATGTATACACTAGTGCGTTTATGTATAATTTTAGTAAGCACCTTTGTCTAATTTTTTTAAGATTGAATTTGGGTTTTTAAATTTATTTCTAAAATGGTGTGCTTTATAACACAATGCATTAGTGTCTTTTATGTGGTAATGAGCACTAAAACATTTACATGTTTTGTATGGATCATGTGACAATTTTTTATATATTTGTATTTTACAAAATTTGAGGGTGGATGGAAATCTCATGGATTGTTCTTTGTAATGGATTTACATATATAAACACATCATTGCATGTGTTATCATACTGTGTTTCAGACAGTTTGATGCACCCCATAATTTAAAAAAAAAAAATAAGTAAAAACTCTATGTACTTGCTTCTACTAGAAACCTTTACTAATTGGTGTTTCCTTTCTGTATACATATCATGTGAAAGAAAAACCAAAATAAAGTAGTTTATGTTATTATGAAGTAAACAAAAACTGAAGTAAAATGAGTAAAGACAATAATTAAAGATTCACTTTGGTCGATGTTTGCTCTTGATGCTTTCTAGCACCAAATTTATAAGAATTTGAAAAATGGAGTTTTTAGAGTTACTTTGGTCGATGCTTGCTCTTGATGCTTTGTAGCACCAAATTTATAAGAATTTGAAAAAGGGAGTTTTTAGATGAAAAATTAAACCCTAAGAATGCTAATGCTTGAAATTTTTAGTGGACAATAAGAGATGTGTAGGCAACATGCATTAGTAACCCTTTGAAGGCACAGTGGTACTACAAAGGAAAAATGTAGCACTGAAAATAAATGAAATGGAGTAAAAAATAGATTTTATTTACTTATATATAGTAGGTAGTGTGCCCATACTATCGATACACTAATATGTCTCCATATATTTCATGCCCCATACAATATGATGATTTTATTCATTGATGATGCATCGAAAAATGTCTTGTGGCCATAAAAGAGAGTATAATCCACCTTCAACTGTTAAGCACTTTGTAACCATGTACAATAATGAATGTGTACAATGGATGTTGAAAATAATGTGCCATAAGTAATGTGGTGCACTATTCTCTATGTGTCATAGTAACAAGTATCATCATTATGTTATAGTTTTACGCTAGTTTTGAGAGGTGCCATCATGACCATGCATAGCACCAACAAGTGAAAAAGTGAAATCGATGACTTGAATGTCTAATGCATGTGCCAAACGATGCATCAATGTGTCGATTCATTAAGAGAACTAGTTCATCTTAAATAATTTTGCATACTAAATGTCAATTTCTATAAAAACCTTCACTTTTCCACTGGTGCAAAAACCTCTCCCAAAAGCCCCCATAAATTATAGCCTTTGAACCGCTTTTGCAAGAACCTCTACTAAATGGTTATTTCCTAGTAGTGTGATCAAATTTTGATTGTTAAGGTTTGTGTCTTAATTTTTACATCCTATAAAGAAGCTACACTTTTCTTGATTATGATTTCCTCTATTTCTATTTCCCTAAAACCTTTTAGAAATGAAAGATTAGTTTAATTGTTGTTGGATTTATTCCATTACCTTTTTTGCTTCCAATAACTTAATAGTAATTCTTATTCAGCAATTTTTAATTTTATTTTTACATGTTTTTACATTCAATTCTGTAGTATTTACAAACTTCCAACTATCATTATGATTCACATATGATATTACTTTCATCTAATTGATAACTAGCTTTATAATTGTTTTTGTTTGCAATTGGCATGATAATGACAAATCTTTTTATTTTAATGTGATTGTACTAGTTATATGAGGTATATTATATGTATGTTTTTAATAAAAAATTTAGTTACTTTGATTAGATTTCTTAATACTTTCTAAAAATAACAAAAATTATATACTTATTAATAATTTTGTATTTCATTAAAACTGGTTGTAAAGAGACTTAGTTTATAAAAGTCAATCTATTTATTTTATTCATATTCATTTTGTATTAATATTTTATGTATATCTTATATTTAATCAAAATTTTGATTTTGAATTAAACATTTTTTTTACTCAATAAAAATAAACCAAATTAAAAATTATGAAACCTCAAATTATGAAATCTTTAAAGTTTCCACATAACTTTACCTAAACTTTAAGTTATCCCACTAATTAAAACAAGTCATCAATAAGATTTTAAAATTTCCACAAATTAAAACCAATTAAAACCAGTCATCATAAAGATTTTAAAATTTCCAAAAAAAAATTATATAAACTTTACATTACCCCAAATGTACATTATCCCATTATTTAAAATAATGATTCAAACTGGAAATCATGAGGCTCTTAAAATTTCCACCAAGACTTTATGTAAACTTTACATTACCAATTAAATAAAATATACACTATTTATATCTTCAATAAAATAAAATAACACTACTTATAATGTATTGAAGCAATCTTATTTCTATTTCAGTATTTTTTTTTTCAATGAATCCTATTCAAAACCTTTAAAATGCGAATAAAAAAGTAAAATGAAAATATGCTAAAAGTTTTCAACTATTCTTCATCGTCCACAGTCTAAATTTATTGTTTTCTCTACTGGAACTTATAATGTATTGAAGCAATCTTATTTCTATTTCAGTATTTTTTTTATTTTCAATGAATCCTATTCAAAACCTTTAAAATGCGAATAAAAAAGTAAAATAAAAATATGCTAAAAGTTTTCAATTGTTCTTCATCGTCCACAGTCTAAATTTTTTGTTTTCTCTACTGGAATTGTTATTAAAGGATCCTCTCTGGAAAAAAAATAAAAAATGCATACGATTTACTCCAAAATTATTGAAACCCCTATGAGGTATTTGTAAAATCTGAGCTTTCTCAATATTACAAAATGACTCATTAAAATTGGGAGCAACACTGAATTTTCTTTCTTTTCTTGTATTATTAATTAAGTTTTAACCATGACATTTTATTTAAGAACTATTCATTCAATGAACTACAAGGTTTACATTGACCAATTTTGCCAAAATTTTGAATTAAGCTTCAAGGAATAAAACGTTTGGATCAACCAATTTTGCCAAAATTTAGAATTACATGTTTGGAGTGGAGAAAGTGTAATATTGAGAAGCTTAATTAGCAACTTCAAATTGCATTACACAAATTTAGGAAAAAGAAATTCTTGGCCAAATTACTCTAGTACTTTTTACATGGTTAAACCCTTGACAAGTTACAAGTCCTATTTTCCTATTTCAATATAGTTGAAGCTCAGTGGAGTAAACATGTTTAGTAATGACGTCTCGGATATCGATATCTGCCACTTGTTTAGGGCCCTGGAATTCCATCAACGACTTCATAATGTCTCAACTCTTGTGTTTCAAGAAGCTCCTAGGACCAAAAAATTCTTCCAAATGATAATTGTTGCAAATCACGATTTCCTTTGAAGGCAACGACCTTAATAATGAACATTTTCTCTCATCTTCAATATTTCTTCCCAAATCTCTAAGATGATTGTGTACCATAATCCACAATATTTCTTTCCAAATCTCCAACACGATGCAACCTTGTTAATCATATCTCTTCCCAAATCTCTAAGACCATCATGGACGCATTTTTATGGTTTTTTCAACTCTGCAATATTTCTTCCCAAATCTCTAAGATGATTGTGCAACATGAGCCACACTATGTCTTCACAATGCTTGGAGGTGATCATGCATTCATATTTATGTTATTTTCATTAGCCACCTTCACATAAGATTTGATCCAATTGCAGATTTAAAAACCCCAACAAATCTTCACACCTTGATCCATCTCATATTTTTATGGCCATACCCATTAGTCCATGTTAAGTGAGTCATAACTAATTTTGAACCTCCAGAGTGTTGGCTATTGAGGCCTTTTAGCGTGTTAGCTTATAAATTGATGAGTTGGCCATCCCCTAGCTTGATTGATTGATTGATTTTAATGACATCCATGAGGCTAAACAACCTATGGGACCAAGAGAATAACAACCCTAACTCATCTTCACACTTTTTTCAATGTCGGATCTTCATACGTGAATCTTAACTAGAAGAATAACAATCTGATTGATCGTATCCTCGTCAAATAGTTGGTGCATGTTGTCGACCTTTAAGTTGTTTTGATACTGACTACGGATATCCTCGTAGGTTGCACATTCAGTGACAAAGTGCCACTCTATCTCCACCACACCCTTATTGCATAATATGCAAGTTCTCTCCTCCCAAACTTCCTTAGGTACCCTCTACCTACTGGTCTCACATCTAAGGTGATCTGAACCCGTCCAGAGCGATGAAATTAACAACCTTGCTTTTTCTTTAATAATTGCCCTTAAATATGTTTTCTCACTATGGTCACAATTTGGGTTAAACTTCTTGATGTAGTATATTTTTTTATGCCCACTGTAATTGGTCCACATGTCAATCCTGAATTTTTCAATCACAAACTTTTTAATTTCTTCCTTAGTGTTAGGACATTCATGCAACTTGATATTCCACTTACTCAACCACTTTTTATTTTGCTTCATCCAAGTTTTGTTCTTATGTTCTAACTCCTCCATAGCTAACTTTGACCAACATTGGTTATCCATGTTTTCTACATTTTTTAAATAGCTTATTAATTTGGTTATCGTTGTCACCTCCAATGGAAAAGTATTTGTTTAAGCTAAAAGAATTTCACAGGGGACTGTGGCTTTAACTTTGAGATTGCTAGTAATTAATTGCTCATGAATTCTTTCTAGTTATCTCCATTTGCAAGTTAACATGTTGCTTCCCCATATTTCACAACCATAGAGAACAACCGGTGTAACCAACAAACCAAAGAGAGTTTTTTTGGTTTTCCAATCCCAAAGTTCAGTTTTTTTGCACCTATTTTGGAGTAAGTATGAGGCTCTCCATCCTCCATGTATCATTTTTCCCCTACAAGTCTTCCAAATATTTGTATTATTTCACTATCTCCAATGGACTTCCTTTGAAAAGACAGGTGATTGGTTTGTCTTTTCTATTTAAAGAAAAGATCATGATTTTGGTCTTGGTAATGTTCACTTGCATCCCTAAGTCCTGACAAAAGTGTTCTAAGGCCTTTAAATGTTCTCTTAATCCATGTGTTGTTTTTGAAATTAGAATAAGATCATCCATGTATAAAAGTAGCTTCACTACATACCCTGCTAGATGGACACCCTCACCATTTGTTCCGCTCAACCATGCTTCCAACTTATCAATGTATAAACCAAACAAAGTGGGAGATAGAGGACATCCTCGTTTAACGCCAATATTACTATCAAAGCATTTGGACATTCCTTCACTTGTTATGATTTTAGCTCTAACCTTCTCATATTTTCTCTATCAAATCTCTAAGTGTGACACAATGATCAATGGTAGAATACCTAGGTCTAAAACC
>SNQJ01S0118125.1:6782-27578 GCA_010110895.2 Picea sitchensis
ATTGGGGGGTATAAGAAGAGGTATCTATCAAAAATAGGGGTTTCTTTTATCGAAAAGATGTATTGAGAGGGAGGTTGAACAAAAGGATTTTGGCAGGTATTTATCAATATCTAGTGAAATTAGGGGTATTCTTTAATATCCCACGAACGAAGGTGTAATGTCATAGGTTGACTGAGTGAAGAACCCATGCCTTAATTAACATATAAATCACAGACCCTGGCTTATGACTTCGCACTGAAATCTTCACGTAATTTTACATACATACATACATACATACATACATACATACATACATATATATATATATATATATATATTGGGAAAGAAAAGGGATTAGAATATATTTTTAATATATATTATCTCACGTACTTCAGACCTCCTTCACGTGCAATATTATATGTTTTATAACCTTATAATATTCATGTTATTGTACTTCAATGTTCACTCCTCTCTCATTACTCTGATGGTCAATTACGCAGGAGAAACATTTAATAGTATAAAATATATGTGGGACCTTTTTAACACTAACGCCATCACTTGAAGAGCTTCTCTCTTTATTCAAACACTCCCTTCCATTTACTCTGATGGTCAACTCTGGAAAAGATTTGATTTAATATTTTTATTTTTTTTTATAATTCACACAACACTCACACCATCGCTCCTACAGCTTCGTTCTTCATTCAAAAAATATTATCCATTCACTCTTATGGTCAAATCTGAAAATGAAAAGAAATTAGTGATCAAATATTATAATATTTAATATTATATCAACTCCGGCCATCACCCTCCGAGCGTTCACTCCTCTCTCTTTACTCTAATGGAAATCATGAAAGGGCAAGGGTTAATATTATAAAATGTATTTATATACCTTATAACACTCCTATCATCGCTCTAATAACTTCTCTCTTCATTCAAAGGCTCCCTTCCCTTTACTCTAATGGCCAATCATGAAGGAAAATGATGTTTGCTAATAATTTGTATATATTTACGTTGGAAAGGAAAAGGAAAATTATGTTTCTGGAACTTAAAATACTGATAAATAAAATTTCTTGTTAATGACTCCTTCAACAGTTCAGGGAAACCATGTCCAGAGCGTGAATTACAAAACTAGGAAGATCGTAGCCCAGTTTAAACTTTTGCACCTAAGGGGAAGGCTTCAAGTTTCTCATTACTCATGCACCATGCAGAAATTTCTAGTTTATAATATAATAGTTTCATAACCTTTATTATTCAAACATTATAACATTTAAAAGGTAAATTTGGGGATTTACCATGAGTTACCAGACTTTACCATCCATTCAAATTTGTCCAGAAAACATAGMATTACACATTTACATAAATAAATTTTATGCAAATTATTTGTTTAAATTCTTTTCCAGAATATTACAYTTCTTGGAAATAAAATCCTCCATGGTAAAACTATGTTTTTACCAAAATTTACTAATCTCCTATTTGCATGCATCTCTTTGCTATTGGTAACATGGAATAGTTACCATTTTCAATTATTTCCCCTCTGGACAATAATTTACCATGTAACTCCTAGTAAAATTCATTTCTTACCAAAATACTAATGAAACTTAATTAATTACAATGCATTCAATTCCTACTTTCTTTTTTGTTTCAAATTAGGAGCTTGAGATTTATTCCTCCTTCTTTGCTCATTATTTATTTTTAAAAATCTTTGGCTTTCTTCATCACTTGGCTTATTCTTTCAAGGCCAAAAAGAGGTATACACTTCCCTCTAATATTGAAGTCTACCATATCTCTCAGGCCAATAGATTAGTCAAGGCCAACTGATAAGTCTTCATGTTTATATCAGCGATTGCAATCCTTATTACCAGGATTGTCCTTGGAGGAATTTAGTGGCTTAGTGTTTACTAATAACTCAGGGATTAGTTCACATAAACTACTATCAGTGAATAGCTAGCACTTTATTTGTACTTCAAGTGACAAACCACTACTAACAGCTTCCCTTTTCAAACCAAGACAAGTATAATACCAACAATGGAATATGTTTTCTAATCTTATTTCAGATTTCATAGCTAGTCAGACAATTAGGGTGACAATTACACCATTTGAATAGGATAATAAATTCTGCAATTATCTAACATATGAAGCCCACAGTATTAAATAGACTTGTAATGGAAATACAAGGCACAAAAAAACAATTATCTGAACTTTAGAAATTGATGGAAACTGCTGAAGGGTGTGCCACTTTCCACCCAACCATAGGCACAACTGCATAAATCATCTCTACAGTTGGCCAACCCCTATCCAGAGTATGATTCCATGAGAGGAATTTCCTTTACTCGACATATAATAAAATATGAAGGTCGCTCTCCTTCACCTACAAGAACTCAACAAGCCAAGTCTTCAATCCATCGAGCAAGGGGGCTGCTCTTTCCACAAAGAGCTTCAGCAATTTTCATACACAGCACAAGGGAGGCCTTTCACTACCCAACAGTCCCTCAGTGCCCTCCCCTCTTAATTCCTTCGTGATTGCTCATTCAATCACTAAAATTTTGTAGCCCTATTTATCAGCCTGATTTGAAGAAAGTTGTCAATGGTTCTTGCACCCAAAAAACATATTTCTTCTCTTCTCTCTATTTTCTCATAACCATAAGAGTTTCTCACACTCTTTTCCACTCATATTTGGTCCCCAGAACCAACCGTGTNCCGATTTTTCCTCTTTTTCTTGCCTTCTACAACAAGATTTCCTGGGTCAAATCCACCAATTCGTGGGTCATATCATAAACTTTCATATGGGTACTATGCCCATACTCTCAATGATTTCTAAGGACTGCCCAACCACCATCTTGACTTTTAATTAAATCCTCTGAGACAGAGGACTTTTCTGGGTCTGAGTATTTTAAATCCAACAGAGTATTGTTTGACAATGGTCATCTGAACCAGTCATGGTTCCCTCACCATTCCCTCTCAGGCATCATAATATGCATTGGCAACACCTTCAGCAGTTGTTGCACAATTTCCATTTTTATTTAATAGCAAAAGTATTTACATTACCTTCTTAACAAAGGTTCATCATTTTCCAAATTCCACACATAATATACATGTCCATAGTATTTTAGTAATAACATAATTATATTTATAAGCTGGGGAAAACAAGGGTGTTACAAATAATGTTAGGGTCCTACCATAACTCCCTTAATTAGATACTTTATTAATGTATGAGGCTACCTTTCTTGAATAAGGCCCATTAAATAGTTAGTTAATAGTCAGTCATTGTAAAAAGGGTCTTTTTTTATTAATAAGGCCCAAATTAGTTGGTTGGCTCTTATTATAAGAGGCCCATAAGTAGCTAAGATTCTCTATGGATAGTTATATATTAAGTAGAAGGTTATGTGATGATTTTTCAATAATTGTTATTGTATTTGGAGCATTTCTCTTGGAGTATTAACCTTGAAGAGACAAGTGAACATAATACTCTATTTTTTAGGGTTTATCTATCTTTTCCTTTGTGTTCTTGTGTTTTTCACTATATTTTATGTGATTTCTCTGAATTTTGAGGGTTAAGTACACTACAAGTGGTATCAGAGCTCTCTCTTGGCATGAAGTGGGAGAATTTTTTGGCACAAAGTGGGAATTATTTTTCTTTTTGCTGATTTTTTACGTGGGAGAATTTTTTGGCACAAAGTGGGAATTATTTTTCTTTTGCTGGATTTTGTCAAAAATGAGGACAACAACATTCAAGTCAATTTCTAAAACTTATTGTGTAGAATTTTGAGAATCCAAAACCCATTTTCAAAAAAATACCCATCTTCAAAAACATTGTCCAAAAATGGAGCCATTTCTTGAAAACTGGAGAAGCTATGGAATTTCATAATTGGGGTGATAATAGAAAATCTGAGAAGTGTATCAGAAGTTGTGATCTTTTACATTTTCATCCTCAAACCCTACCTTAAAGTTTGTTTTGCAATTTTGCAGAGCTTTTTGGGGTTAGTGTTGAGCCTGATCACCTAAGTAAATTAGAGTGCATTTATTATCAATCCTATATTTGTAAGACCTAGAGGCATGTCCAAAGTATATGATTTTGTGAGATAGTTTTATCTTTATGGAGATAACCCAAAATCCTATCTAAGGCTTTGAATGTGAAAGAGATGCTTAGCTCCTATTCAGAAGTCATCTCATAGCTCTCATGACAGTGATCAAGACCTTGTTTTTCAAATGGTAAACTTAATCTAAGGTCGAATGTGAAAGAGAAACTAAGTTTCTATTCAGAAGTCATATTCATAGCTCTCATGACAGTGATCCGCACTTGTTTTTCAAATGGTAAAACTTAATCTAAGGCTGAATGTGAAAGAGAAAACTAAGCTTCTATTCAGAAGTCATCTCTATAGTCCCTATAATAAATTGGATCAAGACTTGTTTTTCCTCAAGAGTGAAAATGTGTGAAGTATCTAAGAGAAAGTTAAGACCTATCAAATGTAGGAAGAACAAAACTCTTATTCAAGAGATGCCTTCATTGTTCTTCTTCATTCATTCATTAACATCAAATCAAATCAGTACCGGAAGCATAAAATCACCAAAGGCATTCAAAACTATCTTAATGCTTGAAGTCTAACCGGCTCATTGAGTTCTCTCATTCAAGAATCCATTCACAATGATGAGTAAGTCTCGAAAACACAAGTATGTATTGATCTTATGAAATTCATTTACCCACAGCAAGATAAACTCCATCTACAGCAAACAAGATCTAAAAACATCTACTTAAAAATAACACAATGAAAGAGTGTACTAGTTGGCAATGGGGCCCTCCACTGCTTCCCTGGTACACTTGATTAACTTCAGCTACGGAAGGACTCCAACAGCATTCAAATCAACATGAGCATTCAAATGAACAAAAACACAGATCTGATCTTAAAGAGTGCAAAATCTCAAGTTTCTTCATTCATCCAAAGGTGTCTCACTAGCTCAAACTTAAGAGTATTTATACAAAAGTTTTAAACCATAAATGCTAAAATGTCTCCAAATATCATAAGTAGATCCAAAATATCCTAAGAGGGTCGAATGCCCTTCTAGATCCTCAAAATATGGTCAAAATCCCACGAAATCAAAAATTGTCCAAGATTTAATAAATGTGGCAATTTGAACTGCCCGCTTGACTACGTTGACCTGCACTTAGCGGCCTCTCGTGATTTTGAATTGATAGCTTATTCACCATCCTTGTACATATGGGAACGTAACCCAAGTGTCGTATTTCACCCAGGTGTCCGCAGTAGTATACAAATGATGGAGCTATTACGGGATTTGGTGAGATCCTGCAATTTCTGCTAAATTCCAATTTTAATGCAAAATTTAGAAATCTCAATTCTTAAGTTATTAAAGGATGACAAATATACCTTTGATAGGCTATTTTATGAGAAATGTGGGGTAAAATGAAGGAAAAATGGCAAACAAAGAGGTAAAAGTATGGTTTGTGGAAGCACAAAATGGACTCAACATCTCCCCAAGAGGAAGTCCTTGCATGTCCTCATGCACAAAACATCCCCGACCTCTGTCACTGATCTCCTGCCACCTCCACTGCCTGCAATAAAGTTTCCACATCCACCTGAGCTGTATGAAGTGCTTCATCTTTTGATACTTCTCCTTGTAAACCTTTTCTGCTGGAACCATTTGTAGGTTTGCTTGGAAATCAACTTGTTTTGTTTTGGAGTTTTGTTTTTCTTCCTTCAAGTTGTCATTTTCCTTGTGTTCTCAGGACTTTGATTTCTCAAAGATCTCATTTCGCTTTGATATATCTCTCCAAGATTTCTATCCTCCTCCTTGATTTCTCTCATCTTCTTATCTTTGTTTTTCTCGCTGTTCAAGTGGTGGAAGTACCACCCTCTATCCTGGGTTCCTCATATTCCGATTAGTTGTTCCATATCCACTTCATCTGTGCATAGGTAGGGGTTTCCTGTGCTTCAAATATCTCATCAAATGTCTTTGCCTCAAGTGTTTGAATGTGTTCATATTGTGCTTGTTGTGCTCTATCATCCTCCTCCCGTATTTGACCTTTTTGAACCTCGTGGTTCCTTTTCCTTGTCCTCCTTTCATAAGTAGTAAGATTTTATCTTTTCTAAAGTTCTTTTTCTTCAATACCATGCTCCTTTGTTTTCTTCCCCACAGCTTTTGGGTTTTGTTTTGGGTGTTGTACCTCCTCTTCATCGGGCCTCTACTAGAATGTGTTTCTTTTTTCTTCTTTTATGGTCTCAAAACCATTCTCAATCGTAAATTGTTGCCAATTCATATTTTGTTTCAAAAGTTCATTTTTACAATCATTTTGATAAGCCCACGGTGATACAAACTTCTCCCTGTGTCCCTATCCTCAAGCTTCAACAGCCTTGCCATTTTAGAGAGGTTTCAGAAGTGAGGGAAATGCGGCGCATTAATCTCACAATCACCTCAAATGTCAGTAAAGAATTTAATGTGGTATAAAATAAATGATGTTGAATCTACCTTTGCAGGTTATGAATTTTTAAATGAGTATGCCAACCAACTGGGACAATTAACCATCCTCCTCTTGGGATACCTTTCTTCCGGGCTCAATTTATTATACCTATCTCATGAAAGGCAATCGCATGATTTGCCAAATGTTTGGTTTTAAAGTATTTTTCTCCGGTCTGTGGTAGTCCAATGATAAGTGCACGACTATCTTCAGTGACCCTGAGCGTAAATTTCCCAACAGTGGCTTTCTCTCAATCGAATGAATAGGCAAAATCTATGGCAATCAGTTTTCTTCACAAAACCTCAAACCTTTCTAAAAAAAATTCAACCATCAAGCTTCTCAATTTAAAATTTTCAGTAATCTTTGTGTATTTCGATACTCAAACCTTCTGTGTCTCAACTTTGACACCATTTTTCAAAAAATTTAAAACAAGACCTCCAAAAATTTCAACTCTGTAATTTTTCAAAGACTTCTAGACTCCGTGTGACTGTGTATGGCTTCAGAAGAGTCAAATATCCCCACTATTTTTGAAAAACTCAATTCTGGCCAAAGACTTCAATTTCCAAAATTTTGTGTGTATTTTTTAGTCTCTCAAGAGTTTCTCGTAATTAAACAAAAGAAATCTCTATTTTCAATTCTAGACTTGTTCTCTCTCGTTTATGAAGAATTTTGCCATTGCATACCTCGTGAATTGGAGAAATTTCGGCTCCTCAGCTCGAACTCTGACTTCAACTTCCTCACATCTGTCATACAAAGATAGACTAATTTGTTTTTACATAATGCATCCCAAATCGCTAGATTTATACTTGATCATGGTAAATTGTTTTTGGTTTACCTCGTAGTTCAATTCTCGCTCGACACGCTCTCAGCCTTATTTCTCTCCACGTCCTTCACTTCACAGCTATCAGACCTAAATCTTGTATACGACGAGTGATGATTGTCAACATACACACCTCACCAGCAATTTCGAGTATGTAATTTTGTCTGCAAAGGTTGTAGGGATTCTTTAAGGATGCTGAGGGCTAATGGGATAGGAATTTAGGGGATAACAACCTGATTATAGGGTTTCTTTGAATTATGCTGAGGAGGAAATGAGTTAGGACGAGGGATAACTGAATGTAGGGATTGAAAAATGCTGCATGAGTGCAATTCGAAATGGTGGTGAATGAAGGTACGTCAACAGTTCGAAACTCGTTTGTATGCAAAGGCAAGACACAGCACGCGTTTTTTATGAGGCTTAACACAAAAATGAATTGAGTTGTTTTACCTTTATGGAGAGGAAATCGCTGGAGGGAATTCTACAAGGTTCCATTTGAAAAAATGATTTGTCCATCAATTATAAATTGAAGGTGTCTCTAATCGTACCCTATACTCTTCTCCTTTTTAAAATTATTATGAGTTGTGGTTGTTGGGAATGCTTATTTTCCATATAGTTCTTGAATTCTTCAATTCTTTTATCAAAATGTGAACTGCTTCTTGTAAACCTTCTCTTTTTTGAATGTGTATAAACTATTGCAACGATACCTTGGTCTGTGTATAAAACAGAGTTTTGGACAGCTTCAAATCAAATGTTGAGTTTTGGTCAAAAACAATCCCCCCTTATAACTCCTTTTAATATATAAACCATTTGAAATTGTTTTATTTCGTATGTGACGTAGTTTAGACAACTTTGAAAACAAACTCGTGTTCTCCATACAAAAACACCTCTATAGAACTCTCCTTTTTTTTTTTTGAAACAAAACAAAAAGTTCCTCCTATGACTCCTTTGAAATAACATTGGTCTCAAGCAGAGTGCCATTTTAAGTGCTTTTGAAGATGTAAGGAATGGAGGGATGATAGGGTAATGTAGGGAGAGGGTGATAGGGTATCTGTCATTCCTAACTTAAGAAGAAATTCTAAAATTAAAGCATTAAAAATGAAAACATACCAACTTGTTTGCTCCCTGTGTTGAGGCTGGATGGGATGCTGGTGTAGTATTCAGATTCTTTTTGCATTTATTTTGCTAGTGTCTCTGGTCCTCTTTTTTCACCTTGATATCTTCTCAGTCCCTCTTTGATTGAAAATTGACATTTCCATGTGTCCCCACCGGGATTAGTTGGTTGTTTCATCGTCCTCTCAAAATTTGAATGAATGTCTCTACCAGGTCCCTCTACTGTACTTTGGAATGATTATCTTCTTATGTCCCTCTCATAGTGGAATGTTCATCAGTCCCTCTCATTGCATGGAATGATCATCTTTACTGTGTCCCTCCTGTTTGAATATCGTCCTCTCACCGATGAAATGAGTGTATTTTTCTGTGTCCCCTCTCACATTGAAGTGTTGTCTTCGTCCCCTCTGTTGTTTGAAATGAAGTGGTGGTTCTTCTGGTGGTTGCATGTTGTTATTGGAAGGGTTGAAGGGTATAGCTTCCCCCTTAGCCTTATTCATCGACTTGTCCTCAAGTCATAAACTGCTGAAACCTAAACAAATAAAACAAAACCTTGATAATGGAATTTTTATTAGTTTTTTAGAATTTTGAGTGGCCAATGTTACTTGGTTTTCCACTGTAATTCGAAATAGATTGTGCCGCTTACCCTGGTTTTCACAACCAACCGGGTTTTTTCTCTTTTTTTTTCTTTCTCCCTTTTTTTCTTTTGTCCTTTTTTTCTTTTGTCTTTCTTTTTTTCTTTTTTTTTCATATATATTTTTATAAGATGGAGTTCACATGGTTTTGTTTCTCCAACACTTCCATTTAATTTTGCTCAGATATCTGATGTAAAAAAAGTCTTCTCTGCTGACAGGCTTATTATAGATCTTCAACCTGTGTCCATTGACAATGAATGAGCTTGACTCATCATCTATTGTTTGCAATTGACTGAGCCATTGTCATATAACTCTTCAATCTCATATGGACCAAGCCAACGAGTTGTAAATTTAGCTTTGAAATCTTTAAATTTTGAGTCAAATAACAAATCCCAGTCTCCTTCTTTAAATTGCTTCTCCTTGATGAACTTGTCATGCCAAAGTGCCCTCTGCTGCTGTATCAGAGTGTTATGTTCCACTGCTGCCTGCCTCATCTCATCCAATTGATTGGGGTTGCATTATCCTTTCTTTGTGTGCCTCCCTGAGTTTTAGTCCCATCTTCAACAAGCACTAAATGTATGGAATTGAAATTTATAGGCGCGAAGGCTTTGCTTACCATATACCAAATGATAAGGGAGTGAACCCAATACTATCTTTATAGGTGACTCTGTATGCCCATAAAGCTTCTAGAAAGCTTTTCCCACTGCAAATTTTTCTGTGTGCTTTTACTGTCTTTGTCATGATTGCTTCTAGAGTTTTATTAGTGGATTCCACTTTGTCCATTTGCTTGTGGATGATAGGTGACTTCCGATGCTTGATCCTGGATATTTGTTTGCTATGTCCCTCACTAATTAGAACCGAACTCAAGGTTCTTGGTCTCTGCTACAATCTCCGCAGGAAAATTCAAATATTACAAAATATTTCTTCAAGAGAAAGTTGACCATTGACCGTCATGGCTCTTTTGCCAATGCTTTCTGGTTCACTAATTTCTAGGTCATAGTCACACATACTAAGATGTACTCTTTTCCTTTTGAAGGTGGATTTATGGGACCAATGAAATCAAGAGCCCACTTTTCTCAAATGGCTCAATGTGAACTGTGGCTTAAGAGGCATCTCATTTGGTGGAAGTGAAGTTTTCCATCTTTGGCATTTATCACAACTTCGACATATTTGGAATTCGAAGATAGATGGCCAAGAATATCCTAAATTGAATAATTTTGTGTGTTGTCCTCTTATCTGCAAAATGATGAACCTTGTGGTGGTCATGGAAAGCTTTCAGTATTTTTAAAATTTCATCTTGTCTCACATATCTTCTAATTATGAGGTCATATCCTGTATAAAAGAGGATCTCCATCAATCCATGTATATTCTAGCACTTGTTTACATTCTTTTTCTTTTTCTTTGAGGTGAAAGATGGAGGTAACATTCCGGATGATAAATAATTAGCTATATCAGCATACCATGAGTTTGAATCGAAATGGAAATATGCTCATCAGAAAATTATCCGAGATAGAACAATCCACTGTGGGTTTTTAAACGAGATAAGAAATCAGCTACTTGATTCTCTTTTCCCGGTCTATTCAAGATCATGTGATGTTGAATTCCTGATCAATAACAACCATCTTGTTATCCCGCCATTAGTAATAGGTTTATTCATGAGATATTTTATGGCGTATCGATCCCAGAGGATGAAGACTCATAACCTGCAGATGTAGTGTCGAATGATGACAAGCATGGACTACCGCTAACATTTCCTTCAGAATCAGATAATTCAATTCTGCAGGGGTTAAATTTGTACTTATAAAGTATATAGTATAAGTCATAAGGTTTTCCTTGGACCCAATGATGCCCTTCTGCATGGCAGATCTCGATGACCAGAGATATGAAATGCGGTGTCCAATTAGGTCCTCTTTAGATTGGTGCAGTTGATAACTTGTCCCTTAGTTTCTGGAAGGGCAGCTTTGGCAATTAGTACTCCAATGGGAATGTATATCTTTCCCAAGTAACTTGAATAAAGGCAAATCTATTTTGCTGTAATCACCAATGAATCTTCGATAATATTCTGCATATCCAAGAAAACTTCTAACATCTTTCCGACTTATTGGTTCTGGTAGATTAATTATGATTTGTATTTTTGCATGATCCACTGTTATTCCTGATGAAGAGATATGATGGCCTAATACCACCCCTCTTCAACATCATGAAACATTTTTCATTACTTATAGACAAATTTGTTTCTATGCATCCTGACAAGACTTTTCCAAATTTTCCAAAGATCTTCAAAGAATCACCATGCAATGAGAAATCATCCATATACCCCTACACATTCATGTACTAAATCGCCTAAAAATGGCCAAAGACCTTTCTCTTTGAAAAGTAGTCAGTGACACATACATAAACCAAAAGGTAATATGTTATAAGCATATGTACCCCATGGGTATGTAAAAGTAGTTTTGTCCCGGGACCTCCTGGGTGCTATTTCTGATCCTGATTAGCTAATTTATCATCTTAAGAAGGAAAAAGAATTTCTTCCTAGCTAGTGAATCCAAGACTTGGTCTATGAATAAATAAGCATCTCTCACGTTGCTTTTATTCAATTCTTGATAATTTACACAAATTCTCCATTTTCCGCTTTTCTTTGGTACAACAACTAATAGAGAAACCCATTGACTGCCAGAGATAGGGTAGATAAAGCCTACCTTAGTAACTTTTGTAATTCTCCTTTCTTGGATCAGCCCTCTTTCAACATCGATTCATTCTTTTCAAGGAGTTTGTCTCACTGAGTGGTCTTATGGTCTCATCTGCGTAGATGTGATGAGTGCATGTATCCGGATGACCCCCAGATATCAAGATATTCCCAAGAAATGCTTTATGGTATTTTTCAGTAGTGCAATCAATTGTTCCTCCTCTAGATTAAAAATTAGTAATTTGTGCCAATATTTAAATGTTTCCCATGACTAATTTCAATTGTTTTGCCTGAGCATTTGTCATGGAAATAACCGGAAAAATGTCATTAAATGCTGCCCCCAAGAATTGATTGTAATTTTCTTTGAATTCCTTGTCCCAAGACTAAAGAGGTATTGTGTGTCTCAATTTTCCTCGGTGACATCCGGTTCAGCAATGAAATAACTAATAGATCTTCTACTATTTTCTTCTCTAAAATCATGCTTGTTATTACTTTTACAAATAATTACTTCTTCCCTCGCTATTGATATACTCGGCCAAGCCAAGGCAATTGATCTATAGAAGGTTTTGGTGTCGGAGGATAGAGTGGGATTTGTTTCCTTTCATTCCCATGTGTGAGATAAGCATGTTTCCTGCTCAAGAACCAATGAGCACTGAATGGCTACCAAGGTCTTCCAAGAATTAATGGATGGTCTCCCAGGATTAGATTTGGTTGAAGAACTAAGAAATTTACTGGATATTCCCAAGAATCTAAAGAAACTATGATGTCTTCTAGTATACCCTCAAGAACTACTTTACATCTATCATCTAATTCTAAGACAGAGGTGGTTGGTCTCGCATTTTCATGTTTAATTGTTCCATGGTTTCTAACGTCATCACATTTATAGCTGTTCTGTCAATTAATGTTTTAGAAATTCAAAAATTGTTGATTGTTATTGTCACCATTGGAATTCTCGATCAACATAATTTTCAATGGAAATGCTATTTGACATTAGGCCTACTAGATTTCCACCATACATGATTGTGGGTGGATCTTTTCTATTTCATTTAATTTCTTTGAACAATATTCCTTAATTGTTTTCTTATAGATTGGGATATCCTCGATAGCTTGGTGTGCTGGGAATTTTACAATGCACATTTCTTTTTAAACTACCCAATACATCAAATTCATGAAGAGATATTGGTATTTTCTCCTGACCAACCTTTCCTGGGAAATGAGGTGTTTGGATATTTGATGATTCTCCTTTGTATCTCCATTATCTAGTGGTAATTTATCCGCGGCTAGGATTCTCTTCTTGTTCTATTGGTTTCTCTGTGATAACAGTAGAATCCTTTGGTAGAACTTTTTCAGACCTTAAGTGGATATTTTGTAGAGGGAGGATGGAATATGATGTCCCTTCTTCAACATTGTACATGGGTTTTTCCACTCATTATTGGGATTGGAGATCGATTGAGATGGTAATTGGGTGGGTCAAGGTGGAGGCTGGTTAGATGGTAGCTTTAGTTGTTGTGGTTGGGTTAGTTGAGGTGCACGTTGTGGTGGCTGAAAGTATGAAATTTGTGCATGATTCCGTTGGAATTGTTGGTGGGGTAAGGCTGGATATGGTCGCTGATATTGTCGCTGATAAGGTCACGGGATATGATTGTTGGTAAGGCTGTTGATATGTGGATGTTGGTAAGGCCGCTGATAAGGATCATGGTGGCTGGCCGGATATGGTTGATTTCTGAGGCAACTCCCGCTAACCTTGGAGGAGATTGGTTTTGGTCTCAATGAGGCCAAGCTTCTGCCAAGGCATGGGTGTATTCCATGAATTTGAATGGGAGTTTGAAAATTATGAGGAAATTGTTGAGCAAAGTTTTGAGACATACGTGGCTGCCAATGTCTCCTAGGTGCTAGGTAGTAAGGGATTCCATTCCTTGTCCTTCTCTATGTGAGTAACTTGCAATTATTTTAATTTTGGAAAATCATCAATGGCATGGTTATTCCGTATAATAAACCACAAACTTGGAACCCTTTGTTTAAAAGGACATTCTCCTTCCATGTTTCTCTACATGAAGGACACCAAATTGCAAAATATTTTCTTGTTCTTCTTGTTTCCTCATTTCCTTTCAAAGATATCAAGTTGTGATCCAATGCCTCAAGGATATCAGTTTTAAAGCTTTCCAACAGATTCCCTAGTTCTGTTTTAGTAACACAACTTGAAATTGACTTTGTTGATATTGTCACATTGTCTCCCTTGTCCCATTCCCTTTGCTTTTCCTCTTGAATATTTCTTACACAGTTCAGCGATTTTTGGTAAAGGGAGATGAGAAATATCCTCAAGCCCCATTAGATTAAGAGCCTCCAAATTCCCATCTGAAATTCCTTTTAAAAAAATAGTACGAATGACATCCAAAGGGACTCATTTTAGATTTATGTACACAGAAATTTTCTAGATAATATTCTAAGCTTTCTTCTTCACTTTGAGTCATCTTAAAGATGTCTTCTTTGTAGTCTTTGGACTTACAGTAAGGCTGATATTTAGTAAGAAATTTCTTTTTCATACCTTCCCAATAGACTATTGTTGCTCCTCCCAAGCCCATAAACCATTTCAATGCATAACCTTTAAAGTTGCAGGATATAAACGAAGTTTTTGAGCATCAATTGTAGAACATATGGATATACAAGTGATGTCAAATTCAAACATAAAGAGTCAGGGTCTTCAGTAGTCAAACTAGTAAATAAATTTGGAAGAACGTATGGAGGAATATTTTTCATTTTATGTCATCTCCCAAAAGAGTTGGTGGTGTGTAAACTATAGGAAATGCAAATGTAGTATGTCTTCCTTCAAGCTTCCTTGCCCTTCTGACTTCTATCTTCCTCGCTCTTTTCCTTTCTTCATTTCTTTTCCTTTGCTAGTTCTCTTCCATTCTCTCTTGTTCTTGTCTATCACCTTCTAACATTGCAAAGAAGTCACAGAATCTGATATTCCTGTTGGAAAAAGAGGTTGTTCTATTTGCTCAAGAATAGTTTGTTTTCCCTTTGCTTCCCTACAGAGGAGATTGCTTCAGGTTGTTTTTCTTTACTCTATACCAATAGAACTTGTCTTTCTACTAGAGTTAGCCTTTGCCCCAACGTTGTTTATCTCTAATTCTTCCAATGTGATTTCTTCCAATAGGAAATATGGTAGATCTAGAGATGCCCGCTCCTCTACAGCATGTTGTATTAGTTTTGGGGGGTTTTTCAAAAATCTGCCTTTATCATCCCTAAGTTTAGACATAGCAAACATAATTGCACTACTTATGCTATGTTTTTTCTTTTATGAGTATATATATTTTTTCTTTTATGAGAGACATGTTTTTATCTCTAAATATGCCTCGCCGGCGCTTCAAATGTTGAGCTCTTGATCTTCCTAAGTAAATTAGAGTGCATTTATTATCAATCCGTGTTTGTAAGACTTAGAGGGCATGTCCAAAGTATATGGATTAGAGATAGTTTTATCTTTTACGGAGATAACCCAAAAACTTAATCTAAGGTTGAATGTGAAGAGATGCTAAGCTCCTATCTCAAGTCATCTTCATAGCTCTCATGACAAGGATCAGCACCCTATTTTTCAACAAAACCTATCTTAAGGCTGAATGTGAAAGAGAAATTAAGCTTCTATTCAGAAGTCGCCTTCATAGTCCTCATAACAATGATCAAAGACTTGTTTTCAAATGGTAAACTTAATTCCATATTGAATGTGAAAGAGAAACTAAGATTCTATCTGTAGTCACCTCATACCCTACAATGTTGATCAGCACCCTATTTTTCTCGAAGAGGAAAATGGCATTCAGTATGTTGCACCTATCAGCCGTAGGAAGAACAAACTCTTATTCAAGAGATGCCTTCATTGTTCTTCTCTCTTTCATTCATTCATTAACAACTATCATCAAATTAAATCAAAGTATTGAAAGCATAAAATCACTCAAAGGCATTCAAAACTATCTTAATGTTTGAAGTCTAACTGCACATTGAGTTCTCATTCAAGAATCCATCTACAAATGATGAGTAAAAGTCTTGAAAACATTGGCATGTGATTGATCTAAACCATTTACCCACAAAAGCAAGATAAAACTAATCTACAGTAAACAAGATCTAAAACATCTACTTGAAAAATGACATGGAAAGAGGTACCTAGTTGGCAATGGGGCCCTCCACTGCTTCCCTGTTACACTTGATTAACTTCAGCTACGAAGGACTCCAACAGCATTCAAAATCACCATGAGCATTCAAATGAACAAAACACAGATCTGATCTTCAAGAGAGCAAAATCTCAAGTTTCTTCATTCATCCAAAGGTCAAGAGTTTTCTTACTAGTTAAAGCTTAAGAGTATTTATACAAGTTTTAAAAACCATAAATGCAAAAATGTCTCCTAAATATCATATGGGTAGATCCACAATATCCTCAGAGGGTCGAATGCCTCTTCTAGATCCTCAAAGTATGGTCAAAATCCCACGAAATAAAAAAAACTGTCCTAGATTTAATGTTAAAACAGGGCAATTTCTGGCCGAATCGGGTTCAAGCCAATTCGGGGCTGCTGACCTGGGTGATCTAGCAGCTCGGATTTTGAATTTGATAGCTCATTTTCCATCCTTGTACATATGGGAATGAAACCCAAGTGTTGGATTTCGCCCAAGTGTCCTTCAAGTATACAAACGACGGAGCTATTACGGGATTTTGGTGAAATCCTGTAATTTCTGCTAAATTTCCAATTTTAATGCAAAATTAGAAAAATTCAATTTGAAGTTAAAGGATGACAATATACCTTTGATAGGTTATTTTATGAGAAATGTGGGATAAAAATGAAGGAAGAATGGCAGCTGAAAGAGGTAGCATATTTTAGGGAAGCACAAAATGGACTCAAATAAATAGCAAGCTCTATAATTTTTTAATTTTTTAGAGATATGTTCTAGCATCTTTAAATAGCACAATGATATTCCATTCAATGGGTAAAACTGCGGTAGAGGAAGAATACATGGAGGAAATACAAAATGTTTCATGGGTTACTCAAAATAAAATATTTCACCTTGTTGGAAACCCTTTGAGTAGTACCACATCACATATTAATTGTATATGGAGTATCATTTCCACGTACCCTTGGTTATTTAGGAACTCCCCTAGGTATACCTAAAACCATATTTATATGCTTTCAATCAATCATCTTGTTACTAGTACAAGCAAGCAACAACACTAAGGAGACCACTCTAGTACCTAGGGTAATCAAGTAGTACCCACTAAGGGCATGGTTGAGTCTCCTTAGTTAGTTCCCCAAGATTGGAATCCTGCATTGTTGGATCCTACACATATACCAAAGAGCTATGGTAATTTGATATCTCCCCTTGTTCTCAAGACCCAGTAACTTCTTCCATTGAACTCACCCATGAATGATAATACCTACAAACCCCTTATTCTCTTTCCATGGACAACATGACCACATGCTCTACTACAAGTTGGTTGGAACTCGTGGAATACCAAATTAAGAAACTCCAAGAGAACATAAATGGGATTGATGAGAAGTTTGATAAGAAGCTAGATGAGACTTTAGATAAGAAGATAGGACAGAAGTTCCAATAGAAAAAATAAACAATGTATACAACATTTGGCACCATCCTCCTAAGGTTCACCTGGAAAAGTTTGATAGTTTTGACCCATTAGTATGGGTCACCAAGATGGAACATTATGTTTCCTTCCAGGGAATTATGAATAAAATGATGAAACTCAAGGTGGGGATCTTGTATCTAGATCTAGAAAAAATGGCGCAATGGTAGGAATGGCATAAAAAAACATATGCAGGATACATCTCTTGGAGTCAGCCTTCATAAAGCCTATATGCACATGTCTAGAGAGACACTCGCTATTGGGGATAGTGGGGTGACTTACCAAATTACACCAAACAAGATCAGTCATAGACTTTATGGAATTCTTTGAACAATTATCCATTTGTACGAATAACTTAACATATTATTTCTACAAAGAATGTTTCAACCTCCTCTACCCATACAAAATTCCTTTCTTTGATTTCTTGCTTTCTTGCTTGACTTACACTCTTCCCCAAATATGATTGTACTCTTTCCCATGCTCTCCAATAACTAAGGGATGTGACTCCCTAGACCCACTCTCTTACATGATTTTAATGATTGGATTTGGGAACACTCAACAAAAAATAGAAGGTTTATACACAATGATAATAATTTCAGGAGTGTGGGCTTGGAGTAATACCCATGCATAAATCCCCCTTGGAATCATCTCTCTTGTGGAATCATATGTTGGATGACTGAGAGGGGGGGTGAATAATTAATAGAGCAATTTAATCATTTTTCACCATAAAATGCAAGTGTTATATCAATGTAGCATTATCATCTAATAGTTGCAGAGTAAATAAACAATGAACAAATGAGAAATCATACACATACACAGTACACCAGTGTTTTACGTGGAAACCCAAAGTGGGAGAAAACCACAGAATGATTTTTCTTATATGTCTTGAAGAATTACATTCATTGGAACCACCAACTTCCTTTGTTTTCCAGCTACAACTGGAAGGAGGCTCCAACCCCCTAGTTTCTCAGGATACAACCTGAGGAAATCTCTAACTCCCCAATTCTCTGGCTACAACCAGAAGGAGGCTACAACCCCCTATGTTCTTCAGCTACAACCGAAAGGTGGCTACAACCACCTGTCCTTGCCCCATCCAACTTCCCTGATGTATAAGTAGAATGATGGAACTATTGTCACACTATCACTGTGAGATATATTGTTGTAAACATGTACCAATCAACCTGCACCAAAAAACATGTACCAATAACCTGAACTATGCATCAACCATGCATCAACCTGTACCTCAACCTTTAATCAACTTGTACAATAAACAAGTGCATCAACCATGCACCAACCTGTACCATGTTTATAACTAATTCTTGAATGATCTATCAAAGTTTCACCCTTAATCGGGCGCTGGACTATTAGTTATGACAAGTGGAAGTTTTGATTGTTTTACATTTTAAGCCTTGTATGCTACACATGTCTTTTTTCTCTTCCTGCAAATTTTATGTACCCAGATCCCAAATCTAGTTCACAACTGTCTTATATGGTCCATAATATTTCCACGGACTACTCATGTGCCCCAAACGAACCTCCAAGCAAGGATTTATGCCCTCCAGAATTAAACTAGTATTGAGATTATACCTTGTACTATTTTAATTGTAACTTTCTCATAGAAGCTCTCATTTACGCCCGGAATAACTCGTTGGAAATCTCTCTCTTAGTTATTTTATTTAAGATATAGAAACTATATGTGGTGCCTTTGGCACATGCAATTTCAAAAATTAGAACTCCTAAAAACATTGTTTAGGGCCTCAAAATGCCACTGCAAGTTAATGACCTTCAAACAAATTAAAAATTCACAAAAAAATTGATTGTTTTACCATTATAACAGCCTTTAAATCTAATTCATTGATCTTAAAATATGGGTAAATCTCAATGTTGATCTCTTAAACCTTCCCTAGGCTCATATATGAATCCCCACCTTTGATCACTGACTTAAAGCAATCTGAACCATTGATTCTCTAACACTACATCAGTGATCGACTAATTCCTTCGGTAAACCAAACTTGCTCACTGATTTCCTCGAACCCTGATCATCGGTCATTGACCATTAGGTATTTATCTCAGAAAACTAATTATTTTCCATGAATCAAATTGAACCTCGATCATCGTCTATCGTCCATCGACGAATTTCCTTCACAACCAACTTGTTCACAAATTTCATCGAACCCTGGTCATTGGCGATCGACCATCTCTTGGATGACATGGCATGACATGAAGATGATATTGTGGCATGACACGTTGACATTGACATGGCACTCTTTCTGACACATCATGACATGTGGATGCTAACGTGGCATGAGACATAGATTCTGACATGGAAATACATGTCATCATCCTCTTTTCTTTATCAGTGATCGACAACTTCTCTTGGGTGAATTGAACACCTCACTAAATTTGTAGACTATCTATTATCATCCATCAATGATTGATGATTTCCCTTAGTCACTTGAAATCATTCACCATTTTTTTCTGACCCTTGAACATTGGCCATCGACGATCAGATATTTCATTTGGTCGATCCAAATTGTTCGCCAAACTTGTTAATCTGATCATTGGCCATCGACGATTTTTGTTGGCAAACCAAAATTCTTCACAAGTATCACCAATCCAGACATCGGCCATATTTGAATTATTTTAGGGAGAATCAAATACTTTTTCAAATATCGTCAACCTAACCATCGGCCATCAATGATCTCTCTTGGTGAATTCCAACACTTAGTAATTTTCGACCAAATCCCAAATGAATCTGGGTTGTCAATCTCCAAGACTTCGCCAAACTTTTCCCAATTATGCCAATGAACTTCGACCATTGATCTACTCCATTTCCCAGCTGCCAAAAATAAATCTCTACCATTGATTCTTTAACTTCACCAATCTACGAAAATGAATCCTAGCCGTCAATTCTCTTCTTTTTGCAAAACTCGAAAAAACAAATCCTGGCTATTGAATCATCAAACTCTCCAACCTCCTCTGGTCACCATTAAAATGTAAATTTTGACCTTGCAGGTTGAATTTTCCTATGCAAACTACAGATTGATGTCCTCAATCATCTCTTCGACAACTCTTAGGCATTTAAAACTTGAATTTTCTCACGAATTTGGGTATTTCACTTTGATTTTTCACCGTTTTTCCTCCAAATTCATCAAAGATTGAAATTTGTAACCTCAAATGTTGTCAAAATTGTGTTGGTTCTTCGCCCATACAAGTCTTGTTTTTTAACTAGAAGCTATGATACCATAATTTAACTTACCCCAGTCCAATTGAGGAACATTACGAGTGAAAAACACATTAAAATCAATATTTTCTACTTAACAATTTTATGTAGATTACTAGCTACAGATCACATATAGATTTAACCATTTGACTAATACCATAGTTCTAAATGCATCTAACAACATATATTAAAAATGATAATGCATCCAGTAAGCATACAACAAACACACAACATTCATATAAACCATTTGCACAGTG